>CAKNYM010051495.1:139202-240744 GCA_932195095.1 Andricus curvator
CTTTCTGAAATCTGTGTAAAGTCTTTTGAAACCGTATCAAATCTTTAGAATATTTTAAATATTCGTAAAATATTTTGAAATTTTTTTAAATCTTTGAAATCTGATGTACATTTTTGTGAAATCTTTTGAAACTTCGTGAAATATTTGAAATCCTTGAAATGTTTTTAAAATCTGTTAAAGTCGTTTGAAATTTAAAAATCTTTCAAAACCTTTTGAAATCGTTTGAAATTCTTGGAATCTTTGAAATCTGATGTACAATGCCTTTGTGAAATCTTTTAAAATTCTTTGCAATTTTCTGAAATATTTTTAAATCATTTTAAATATTTTAAATCTTTCTAAATTCTTTGTGACGTCTTTGGAAACTGTATGAAATCTTTAAGATATCTCAAAATCTTTGAAATATTTGTGAAATCTTTTGAAATCTTTTAAAATCTCTTGAAATATTTGAACTATGATATACACACCTTTGTGAAATCGTTTCAAATGTTTGTAATCTTTGAAATGTGATGTACAATGCTGAATGACATTTTTTGAAATTTTGCAATTTTTTAGAATATTTTAAAATTATTTCAATATTTGAAATCTTTCTGAAATCTTTTTGAAGTCTTTTAAAACTGCATTAAATCTTTCAAATATTTTAAAATCTGATATACACATTTTTTGGAATATTTGAAATCCTTGAAATCTTTCCGAAATCGTTCCAAATCTTAGAAATCTGATGTACACGTCTTTGTGAAATAATTTATATAATTGTGAAATCTTTGAAACCTTTCGGAAATCTTTTGAAAGCTGTGAAATATTTGTGAAATCATTTTGAAGTCTCTTGAAGTCGTTTGAAATTCTTAAATTATTAAAAATTTGTTTGAATCTTCGTGAAATCTTTAGAATTGTTGTGAAATATTTGAAATGCTTGAAACCCTTTTTGAAATATTTCAAAAGCTTCGAAATCGTTGTGAACTGTTTTAATTTTTTGTGAAATCTTTTCAAATCTTGTGAAATCTTTTTTAAATCTTTTAAAATACACTGGATGCTGGATTTAAACAGGGCGGGTTTACTAATTCCGATAATTGCTGCCACAGCGGTTTCGTGCTGAGAATGGAGCCCCTCAGGGTCGAGAGAGGGTGTTCAGCCAAGCGTGAAACACCTGCATCATAGGGACAAAGGAGCAGTGCTCGGGTACCCACGCGCGTATATTGCGTAATATTAAGAAATGACTCACACGCCACTGACTGTTTACGTTCAGACGGACCGGATTCAGTTTCAAGGCTACTTCAAGCAATGCCCAAAACCGTAATTAAATCCAGCCTCTAGTGTATTTGAAATCTTTCTGAAATCTTTGTCAAGTCCTTTAAGAACGTTTGAATGCTTTGAAATATTTTTCAAAAATTGGAGATCGTTGTGAAATCTTTTAAAATCGTTTGATATTTTTGAAAAATTTCGAAATATTGTGAAATCTAGAAATCTGTTCTACACTCAAAAGTGTAGTGGTCAAACCCTCAAAAATTCTAATCATGAAACTGAATTAACATCGACATTTTCAACTAATAATTTTTATAATTTTTGAGTTGTATATCACAATAAATGGAATCAAATAACAAGAAATCACAAAAAATTGACAATTTGGAATCAATGCGAAACAATCCGGAAATGTTTTCAAATGTCATTACTGAGGATGAGGCATAAATTTATGGCTACTAACATGAGACAAAGGTCCAATTTTTGCAATGGAAGACTGGGAAAAGTGGTGACTGGGTCCTTCACCATGACAACCAATTGGAGACATTAAAGTTTTAGAAAATTTGATTAAAATTAAACCATCAAAAAAATGGTGAGGAGTGACAGCGACAGGAAATTTAATTACAAAAAATATTGCTAAAATAATTATTTTTTGTGAATTTTAGACCTTCTTCATACAAAAGAATGTGTTTTCTTTTATAAAACATGACTGATAATATCATTTGAATTCCTAAAATTATAGAAAAGTTTTCTTAGAGAGGCCTGATTTTGTGCATTACAACTACTTTAACTTCTTTTGACCTTCTTGCCTTTCCTACATTCACCTATTTGATTTATTTAATTCTATAAATCAGATAAAAGTTTCAAACAACTTGGAAGAAATTTGGAAGAACTGAAATATGCTGAGAATTTTTTCACTTGACTCATCCATAACATCAGAACATAAAGCTCAAGTACAATCACTTAAAGTAACTCTTCGTCATATTAACGAGTACTCCGGAACAAACTATCTAAATCTTCGGAGGCGATCGAGACTGACACTAAAAAGAAGGGGAGAAAAACAGTTTTATAGCCGCTGCTAACTTCGGAAGTAATTCAGAACTTGTCTTAAAATGCTTCTCGCTACATACCAGACGACTGGAACTTGGTTACGTGATAAAAAATCACATCCAGATCCAGGTTTCGTAGCCCCTGGCAGACACACTTATAGTTTCGGTTAGGTGTTTGTTCGTCAGGCTGTCGTACTTTTTTCCACGGAGGGGAAATGAGGGCAAATAAGGGGAGGAGGAGAAGATGGAGTGATGTGGACATGATAGGAGGTGAAACAATGGTAGTGAGGAGAAATGACAGTGACAGGGGAAATGAGGAAACGGGAAGTTAAGCAAATGAGGGGATGAGAAGTATATGAAGTGAGGGGAAGTAGAGGAAATAAGGGGATGGAATTAGGATAAGTGATGGGAGGTGTACCAGGAGAAGTGAGGGGAGAGTAACCAGGGAAAGTATGGAGGGAAGTACAAGCAAATTAGGAGGGAAGTGATGGGAAACATGGGAAGAAGAAGTATGAGAAAGAGAGGGAGGGTGTGCAGGAAATTTGAGGAAAATGAGGAAGGAAGAGTAGGGGAAGTGATGAAAAATACGGGGATGGAAATTAGGGGGAGTGTCGGGAAATAAGCGGAGGGGAGGCTATGGGGAAATTAAGGAAGGGGAAGTAGTAAGAGAAAATGAGGAAATAAATAGAATGGAAGCAAGGGAAACTAGGGGCGAAAAAGAAACGTAAATTCAGGGAGGGGAAGTATAGTTAATTAAGGAAGAAGAGGTAGAAGAAATGAGTAGAGGGAAAGTAGAGGAAATGAGGAACGGGAAGCCAGTAGAAGCGAGGGCGGGGTAAGTAGGGAAAATTAATAAGGGGAAGCAGGATAAGTATGGAGGAATTAGGAGAGTGGACGGAATGAAGAGATAATGGAATAATAGGTGGGGAATTATGGTAAGCGAGTGAAAATAAGGGTATGAGAAGTATGGGGAATGGCGAAGGGAAAGTAGGTGGAATGCGGTGAGAGGAATTACGGGTAAATGGCGAGGGGGAGAATCGATAATAAGGGGAAGTAAAGCTATGAGGAAATGAGGGGAGGAGAAGAAGTGAAAGTGAGGTAGCAGAATTAGGAGGAATGCAAGGAGGGGAAGCATTTCAAGTGAGATGAATGGAGGGAGAGATGAGCAGAGGAAATGAGTAGAGTGGAAGCAGGAGAAATAAGGGGAAAAGAAGAAGAGTAAATTAGGGGAGAGGAGCTATAGTTAATGATGAGAGGAGAGGTATAGACAGTGAGGGGATGGAAAATAGAGGAAATACGGGTAGCGGGAGTAGAGTAAATAAGGGGAGGAGAAATTGGATAAGTGAGGGGCAGGAAGCTTGGAGAAGTAAGGGGCGGGGAAGTAGAAGAAGTAAGGGGAGGGGAAATTCATGAGGTTTGAAGGCAATGATAAGAAAAGATTACTTTCTGTCTACAAATGGCTAAACTATGCATTTGTTTATAAAATAAACAAGTAATATCGAATAACAAATCGTCATCATTAAACATCACTACTGATATAATTTGGCGGAGATAAGAAAGAAAAACGTTTACTTTATGTCTATAAATGGCAAAACACTGCATTTGTTTATACAACTTGTTTATAAAATGAACAAATAATATTGGACGACAAGTCTGTATCACTAAGAATCACTACTAATATAATTTAAAGATGATCAGAAATAAAAACGGTTACTTTCTATCTATATGTGGTCAAACTATGCATTTGTTATTTCTTTAAAGATAACAAATAATAATTAAAAAATGACTCATTTTCGATCTTTGTTTATTCATATAAAAAATAGAAAATTATAAAAATTAAAAAATATAATCCATAGGCGCTCTTATGCAACTATTACCTGGACGAGGGAGGCAATAGAGAAGTATCAGGAGCAGTTAGGAAAGGTACGCTTTGAAGGAGAGTCGGTGGAAGAGATATGGGAGGATCTGAAAGAGAAGGTGAAAGGGTGTGTGCAAAAGACGGTATGTAGAAAGAAGAAGAAAGAAATGATGAAGCCGTGGTGCGATAGGGAATGTAAGAAAAAGAAAAAGAAGGTGAGGAGGAAGTACAAGATGTGGAAAGGGGGTAATGCGAAAAGGGAGGAGTACGTGGAAAAGAGGAAGGGGTTTAGATTGATGTGTCAGAAGAAAGAACAGGAAAAGAAGAAAGATCTGGAAGAGGAGTTAGGAAGTGTTAAGACAGAGGGGGACGTCTGGAAGATAATAAATAGGTTAAGGAAGCGTTAGAGTCGTGATAAGCGAGAATATAGGGAGGGAGGAGTGGAGGGAGTTTTTTAAAGAATCATTTCAGGGCTCAGATTCAAGGAAGAGGGATGGTGGGAGTAGAAGAACGGGGGAGGCAGAGATGGAGGAGTTGCATAACGCGAAGTTAGAGAAACAGATGAGGAAGTTAAGAAGGTCAAAAGTAGCAGGGCTGGATGGGGTAGAGAACGAAGCATGGCTGTTTAGTACACAAGACGTGAGGGAAAGGCTGAAGGAGGTAGTGAAGAAAGTATGGAGGGGAGAGGGATTCCCAGGAGGGTGGAGAGAATGGTAAATAGTGCCACTGTATAAGAAAGGAGATGGGGATAGACAGGAAAATTATAGAGGGATTACGCTAATGAATACGGCGCATAAAGTATATGCGATGGTGGTGGCGGAGAGGCTGCGGAAGGATGTCGAGGGGAAAGGAATATTGCCGGAGACGCAGGCGGGCTTTAGGGCGCGTAGGAGTACTATCAACAATATCTACGTTCTGCAGCACGTGGTGGATAGAGAATTAGCGAAGAAGGGGTCGAGAGTGTACGCGTTTTTTGTGGATATCAAAGGCGCGTTTCCTTTGGTGGATAGGGGGATGTTGTGGGAGGCGATAGAGGATAGGGGAGTGGAGAGAGGCCTGATTGAGAGGGTAAGGGAGATATATGAAGAAACCAAAGATAAGGTAAGAGGAGGGAGGGGATTTCGGAGGGATTCTGAATGGATAGGTGGTTAAGGCAAGGGTGTCCACTTAGTCCAACGCTTTTTGCGATTTTAATTGCGGATATGGAAAGTAAGCTGAAGGCCGGGGTGGTAGGAGGAGTCAGGATATGAGGGATTAGAATTTGGTCACTAGCGTATGCAGATGACACAGAGTTGCTGGCAAGGAGCGAGAAGGCCTTAAAGGAGATGATGAAGAGGTTGAGAAGATACCTGGATAAGAACAGGTTAGAGCTGAATGCGTAAAAGTCCAAGGTTATGGTGTTCAGAAAAGGATAGGGAAGGGATAAGGGAGGGGAGTGGAAGTGGAAGGGAGAGGCGGTGCAGGAGGTGAAAGAGTTTGTGTACCTGGGCTTCTTGTTTCGGAGGAATGGGGGAGTGGATGGCCACATAAAAGAGAGAGTGAGGAGGTCAAATGTGGTGATGAGGCAGGTGTGGGGGTTGGGAAAGAAGTTATTCGCAGATGATTTTGGAAGGAGAATGAAGTTGTTTGACTCACTAGTGATGGTGACTCACTAGTGGAGTGTTGGGTATGATGGAGAAGAAGAGAAGGAAGGAGGAAGAGGAATGGAGAAGGAAAGATTGTAAATAGGAGAGGAAGTAGATATAAGTGATATGTAAATATTGTAAATAGTAGAGAAGTGCAAAAGAGAAAGTAGGGACATGTGAGCGAGCCGAGGCGAACCAAGGAAGGCAAAGCGATAATAGCGTGCGGTCTTAGAGATAAGGTATGGATGGATTTTAGTTTTTAAGGGTTAGTTTTCAGAAAATTCTGTAAAAAATTGAGGTGTAAGCAAGTCAATTTTTTAAGGCCATCAGGCTGAAAAATAAACGTTCATCTATATGCAACTATTGCTGATCACTTCCAAACCAAAAATTTAAAAATCGGTTAACAATTGCTGTAGGTGATTTTGAATAGTAAATTCCCGATTCAGCCCACTGTGCACGTGAGCGCTGGCTCCTCCATCCCATCGTGTCGGTAAATCTACGTTTTGTTGAAAGCGGTCATGACGAAGCAGTAGTTTGGAGATCTCTTTTGTCGGGAACCAAGACTACCAAAAAGCATGCGGAAATGCTTGAGAAATGGAAAAGCTTTCACACTTTCATGAGTGCAAGAGAGAGCTTCTTTCTTTTTGTGTACCCAGCACAAAAAAAAATATTTGCGTAATCGCAGAACGGGAGAATTCAGAAATATATTCTCGATGATAAATTGCTTTTCGGGAAGGTAATTTACTTTGTTTTTCTGACTATAATGCATAATCAATAATCATTATGGGAACCGTCAACTTCCTGCAAGTCATTTTTAGTAGTAATAAAATAATGTGGTCATGATGTCCGTGGTATTTCGAACTTTTTAAAAAATGAATTTTTATATGTGAGTTGGTATTGAATCAAAATTTCACTTATTGAAACGATATAACAGAACCATATTTCTTAAATATAAAATAAAAGAAACGGTTTTTCGATAAATTCAATTATCTGGCGAAACAAAGCGTGCGAAAATTTATTTCATTTTTCATTTGAGCACTATTTACAACTGGTTTTTATATTAGGAAAAGTTCAGGTAAGTCAAAAAAACATTTTTGTTGACTATACTAATTTTCACATACATTTTTGCACGGCATTAAAATAAGCTAAATTAAGTTGATTCCGTATTCTTCACTATACAATCATATTTATTGTAAAAAAATTTGATTTAATTTGCATATAGAACATACAAGTAAGGCAAGTAAGGGAATGGCTAAATTAGATGTCGGTGAGTAGAGGAAATAAGGGGAAATGTGGGGATATTTAGTAGGGGAAATAGACGAAGTAAGGCAAGTAGGGGAATCGAGGAGGGGAGGATTTTGTGTCAGGTAATGAGGGGAGAGGAAAGGGGGAGTGAGAAAAAAAATGATTGGAGTGGATAACTGGTTGAGGGGAAATGGGCAGGGGAAGTAGCATGAAATGGGCAACTGGGGAAGGGACGTAGGGGGAGTTGGCGAGGGAAGTAGGGGAAGTGAGGAAGGACGTAGAGGAAGTGAGGGGGGATGTAGAGAGAGTAAAGAGTATGAATACAGGGGACGTAGGTGTAGTGAGGGGGGACTTAGAGGAAGTAAGGGACGTAGGGCAGGTGAGAGAATGTGCTGGGAATGAAATTAGCTACAATTAGGGGAGAGTAAGTAAAGAAGTTATGAAAGGGGGAGTGAGGGTAAATATTAATAGGGTAAGAGGAGGTAGTAAGAGGAACAAGGAGAGAGCAAGAAGGAGAAATGAGGGAAGGGGAGAATTGGTAGTAGCGAAGTAAGGGAAGAGGAGAAGACGGTGAGAGTTAATGAAAGGAAATGAGCGGAGGGGAAGTAGAGGGAGTCAGGGAAAATGAGGGATTAAATTAGAGTAAGTGAAAGGGGACGCAGAGGACGTGAGGTGAAGTAAATAAAGGGGCGTAGTAAGAGGAACAATGAGAGAGCAAGAAGGAGAAATTAGGGAAGGGGAGAATTTGGAGTAGCGAAGTGAGGAAAGAGGAGAAGGCGGTGAGAGTTAATGAAAGGAAATGAGCCGAGGGGAAGTAGAGGTAGTCAGGGGAAATAAGGCATTGAATTAGAGTAAGTGATACGAGACGCAGAGGACGTAAAGGGAAGTAAATAAAGGGGACGTAGAGGGAGTCAGGTGGTATAAAGGAAGTAAAAGTAGTTGAAATAAGGGAAGGGTGAGCAAATAGATTAAGCGTAAATGAGGGGAGGGAAATTAGGAAAAGTGAGGAGAAATTAGGGGAGGGTTATTGTGGGAAGTGAAGAGAAATGAGGGGAAAGGATGTAGGAGAATCGGAGGATATGATGAAAGCGAAAGTAGGGAAACTATGAGATGTGAAGTGAGCAGCACTATGGGAGGGGCAAAGGGGAAGGGGAAGTGGGGGCTGGGTAGGGAAATTGGGGGATTTAAACAAGAATGAGTTAAATGTAATAAAGAGATGACAATCAGGGGCAGTGAGATAAAGTAGGGGTAATCATTATAAATGAGGCTGACAAGGAGAAGTGATGGCTTGTGAAGTGAAGGGAAGTGAAGAAACGGAGGGGAGAGGAAGTAGAGAAAATGAGGGAAGGCGAAGTATGGAAAATGGGAGGAAGGAAGTAAGATGAGTGAGGGAGGGTGAATATGAGAAGTGAGGGAAGGGGAACTGAGAGAAGTAGGGGACGACGTGTAGGGGAAGTATCAAAAAGTGAGGGCAGAATAAGTAGGGGAAGTATTGGGGGAATACGGTTATAAGAAGTAGAGAAAGTGAGAGTAAATGTGCCGAGAGGAAGTAGGAGAATGGAGGGAAGTTGGGGGAAGTGATGATAAATAAGGGGAGGGGAAGCACGGAAAGTGAGGAGAAATGCAGGGAAGGAGAGTAGGGGAAATGCGGGGAACGGAAGTAGGGAATGTACGGAGAAATAAGAAGAGAGGAAGTAGGAGAAATGACAGATGAGAAATTGAAGGAAATGCGATGAAATGAGGGGAGGGAAGAAGGGCAGTAAGGGTTAATGGTGAAAAGGTGGTAGAGGGAGTGGTGTAAAATCAGGAGTGGGCTAGTATGGTAGTAGGGTAGCTGGGGAAGTGAGACGATGAAGTAGGAAAGGAGAAATACGTTCAGGAAGGCAGAGGAAGCGAAGGTTAAAGTTTGTGGAAAGGAAGTAGGAAAAGTAGGAGAGGGAAAGTATAATAGTGAAAGATCTGAACGACTTATTAGTGTCTTAATGGGCTAGAAAACCTTTTTTTGTAGGGCCCCATCAGGGAAACTTATTTTTCAAAAAAATGGATAAGTCTGAAACTTGGTATTTTAGTCTGAAAAAGACCTAAAATTACGTGGGTTGTACAATAATGAAAAGCTAAAAATTCAGTTGCATGTGACACTCCGCGAACGTTACTTAATTCAGGGTAGCAGTGAATAAAATATGGTGCGAATAAAGAAACGTATTTTATTCAAGTGAAAATTCTGAACGAAGAATAATGTTCCGACGGATTGCGCGATCGCTTCGAGAGTCAACCGTGGGTGCAGAGAACGAATTAATTTATCGGACGCGACGAATCCGACGCGCGAAAAAAAGCTTGAAAAAAGAAGAGAGAGAGAGAAAAAAAGAAAGCTGTGTCGAGTGACGAAGTCCGTTGCAATATCTCGTAACGGAAACCACAATAAATAAAGCAGACGGCGTTGCTGCGGTATTAAAACGCATACATCTCGATACTACGGGGCGAGCGACCGTACGCGCTACCGACTACCGATGTTTCTGTCGCCGCACTTAAAAACCGAAATTAATCCCGGCTGGGCACTGATGGGGAAATGATTTCAAATCAATCCAACCCAACCAACCGACTAAACCTATTACGAACGTTGACGTTCGCAATTCAAGACGCATTTGTGGCCTCACTCAACGACATGAAACCGAAAATCACGAAATAACGAAACCAGTCGCAAATTGCACCTTTCCTAAAAATAGATCGTGAAACTTTTGATGCATGGTTTCATTAGTTCACAGAAAGTGCTTATTGGAAATTTAATTGGTTTTCGCTCACAAGGGGAAAATACACAATTTGGAATTTTGTATTAATTACATTCCTCCCAGTACAGGGTCATTACCAAACTTGTCATACACTACAGTCCCGCTTTACCGGATCCTGATATACCGGATAAGGTGGTCCAAGGGGCGAGATAGGTGCTTCCAAGGTCAGCGGAGTTGCGCAGTTTACGGTTCGGCAATATAAGAAGCCACAAGCAAAAAGGTGAAGAAGAAGGGTTTTGAGGGTCCCGATTTACCATGCAGGCCATTGAGGGTACCCTTCAAAATGCCCGGTAAAGAGGGACTCCAGTGTATGCTGAAGTAATAAGATGCGCTTATCAGACTTTCTTAAAAAAAGCGACTTTAGAGAGATCTACGCACGTTACTCATTCAAAATGAATAAGTGAAATCTCACTGATGAAAACAGCCAGGAATTTATTACTGACAATCAGTGAGATTTTACTGGTTAACTCAGTGGAATTTCTTTGCCGGTTCAATGAGTAAGGTTTACTGGATACTTGGTACCAGTAGTCAGTGGTACGCGTATATTTCAGTAACAGTTTGAGTTGTATCACTTACTGGTTCACCCAGTAAATCGGAAGATCACTGGTATGCCAGTGATAACCATGTGGCCATGTGACGAGTGGGTCACGTGACTGGATTCCTACTTTACCGACACTTTTTTTATTTGTAAACTTATTTTCACACGAATAGCCACATCGAGTTTAAAATTTGGGATAATAAATAAGAAGCACTAAGAAAGGTGGGTCTGGTCCTAAATTTCAATAATTATGAAGAAAGCAAAAAAAATCATTCACAAAAAAAAAACTTTTTTCATAATTATAAAAATTTAGGACCAGAGCCGCGTTTCTTAGTGCTTCTTATTTATTATCCCAAATTTTCAACTCGATGTGGCTATTCGTGTGAAACAAAGTTTACAAATAAAAAAGTGTCGGTAAGCTAGGAATTCGGTCACGTGACCCATTTGTCACATGGCCTTAAGAGAGTAAGTTACGGTGGTCCAAAAATGTATTGGAAATTTTTTTTTCTCGAATTTGTATGAATCACGCCCGGAAATTCGTTCGAATGCACACAGAAACAATCCATTTTTTTTAAATGATATTTAGAGGTGGCGCAAGCCCCATGAAGTTTAACACGTATTTCCCATAAGAAAAAAAGACGTTTTTGTACATTTTATTCAGAAACCTCAATATTAGCTCAATCAAGTTGAAACTCAACATTTCTTTTCAAAATTAGCGATGAAATACGAATGAAATATTACTTTTCAAATATCAACCCCATAAGTCTGTCTTACAGCGTCCCAAAAAAACCCCATAAGTAAAAAATGGGTTTTGCGAGTTTTTGGGGCTAATTATAATTTTTTTTACGGTTTTTTATTGCAAATTGTATCTGATCCATGAAACACTACCTTCTACTGATAATTAGTTGTTTACATAAAATGTTTAAACAATGTATTATTGTTTTTACCAATTTTCTCTTAGAATGGAGATAGAAAATTGTGGTTTTTTCAAATGTTTTCCACTTTTTATCCAATCTTCAATTAGAGAGAGGTAATAGTTTATTGATTTTAACAAACATAATTGTTTAATCAATTTATTATTATTGTTGATGATATTATCTTTAAATAATGCTATAAATTGCGGGTTTTTCTGAAATTTTCAACTTTTTGTTTACTTTTCACTTGAAGTGAGTTAATACTTAATAGTGTATAGCAAAAATAATTTATTAAACAAATTATTATTGTCTTTAACTATCTGCTTGTACATTGATACTAGATAGTTGCGGCTTTTTCTGAATTTTTTAACGTATGTCCATTTTTTAATCATAGTGAAGTAATGATTAATTCAAGTTAACAAAATTAGACAATTATTAACAAAATTGTTGAATTTTGTAAACAAAAATACGAATTATCTACAAAACAGTTGAATTTTCAACGTAGAAATATGACTTTAAAAAAAAGTTAATTTTGGACAAAACGTCATCTTTCGGATTGAAAATTCAACTATTTGGTTCCATGTGGAACTCTTTTGTTAAATATTAATTTTTTTCATTAATGTAAACTATTATTGTAAATAATGTAACTATTACATTTTTGGTGGAAAATTGATATTTTTAATTGAAAATTGATCTTTTATACTTGAAAATCAACTATTTTGTTGAAAAGTCGTTTTTTTGTAGAAAATAAATGTTCTTGGTTGGAAGTTTATTCTTTTTTGATCAAACTATTTTGATTAAAAATGCGTCTGTTTTGGTTGAATTCGACTACTTTTTATTTCAAATTTAATTATTTTTTACTTCAAATATCATATTTGCTAGTTGAAAATTGCACTAATATGGTTGAGAAATAAACTATTTGGTTCACAATTGATCCATTTATTTGAAAATTTCACTAATCGGTGAAAAATAAATTTTCTATAAAAAATTATATTTTTGGTTTGAAAATTCAACTTTCTTATAGATAATTTGTCTTTTTGTCTTCACAATTCAAGAATTGTATTGCTATTTTGTCTTTTTTAGTAGAACAATAATCTTGTTGATAGAAAATTAATCTTTTTCTTTGAAAAAATTAAATAGTTGGTTGAAAATTCATCTTTCTGGTTTAAACATAAACTACTTGGTTTAAAGGTAAACTAACATGCTAAAAATTCATTTTTTTGAAGGTTCATTTCTTTGGCTGAAAATTGTACTATTTTGTTGAAAATTCGCTTTTTTGGTTAAAAACTAATTTTTTCTGAAAATTTAACTATTCCAGTTTCGGTTAACAATGTATCCTTCACAAGTTGAAAATTCAACTATCTTGTAGAAAATTTATATACTTTGTTGAAAATTCATCTTTTTAGTTGAGGATTGAACTACTTTCTAAAAATGTCATCATTTATTGTTGAATTCATCCGATTGAGAATTCGCTTTTTTTAAATAAACTTTTTATAGTGAAAATTTGACGATTCCATTTTGGGTTAAAAACTTATGTTTTCTAGATGAAAATTCAGCTATTTGATTGAAAATTCATCTTTCTTGATTGAAATATAACTTTCATATCAAAAATTTATCTTTTCTGGTTCAAAATTTGACTGTTTTTTTAACAAATTCGGTACTTCATCTTGAAAACTTTTCGCTTTTATTGAAAATTGTTTTCTTGTTTTTGGAAAGTAAGTTTTTCCACTGAAAATGAAATTATTCCGTTTTTGGTTGAAAATTCTACTATTTTTGGCTGAATTTCCATCTTTTTTATTGGAAAATTCGACCATTTGGTTGAAAATGCATCTTTATAGTTCGAGAAATCAACTATTTAAACAAAAATTTATTATTATTTTAAAAACTCATCTATTTTGTTGAAGTAGCTTGTTTTTGTTTGAAAATTCAACTGTTTTTTCAGAAATTCTTCTATTTTAAAAAATGTGCATAATAATATAGCAAAAATTTAGATCCTTAACTGAATTACGAGAGTTACTAGTTTTCAATATTCACGTCTGGAAATATAATTATGCAGTGAAGATATAGAGATTTTTCAGTCTCTGAATCTGGAACACTGTTAAAATTTGCAGATCCTTTCAGAATCAGGGACAGTGATTCACACTCACGATCGAATCCCAGTAAAGCATGAAGTTAAATATTCAACGCCTCTATTCTGATCAACGCCTGTGAAATTTTCTAACATAAAATGGAGGTGAATTTGAATAGTCTGCAAATTGTAAGAATCATTTCAATAATCAAATTTAATCTGAACTGGATTTCAATTTTTTTTTTCATAACCACACTGCTAGAAATTTCTGTAGGGATTTTCAGAGACACAGACTTTCTCAATTGAGTTTTCTAATGCATTATGTTCTATATCGCAGTTCCGTTGCCCTATAGCCTCACCTCCTAATAATTCTTTAAAAGAGTCTTTCAAAGCGTCTACTATCCCGTCTGTATCATAGAGCATTTCACCTATGCTGTTTCTCATGCTGACAAACTCTGTACTTTTACTTCCCTTTATCTCTTTAAATAATAGTTTCATGGTTCCTTCAAAGTCGTTTTGTAGTTTCTTCTCTCCTTCTGTTCTGATTTTATCTTTACTTTCCTTAAATAGTCGTTTAACTTTCCTCTTTTTGTGTCTGTAATCATTTTCAAGTCTATTTCTCTCCTCATTGCTAAGACCTGTGACGTTCAATGATCTCTTGTAAGCTTTTTTCTTTTCTTGCCAGGCTGCCTGAATTTCATCATTTAATCACGCATCACCACACTTTCTTCCTACCACCACCGCGCTGTACCACACACTTCGGTCGCAGTTTTAACAGTGATATCCCGTAACATAGGCCACGCGCCCTCTGTATCTTTATTGCTTCTAAGCGCCTCCCAAGTTACCCTATCTATGCATTCGTTTATCATATTCTGAAATTCTATTCGCACTTCCGGTTTCTGTAAATTTTCATTCTTGATTGGCTTTGGTTTCGTTTTTTTTGGTTCTTTTTTTTCTCCATCCCTGACCTAAGTTTATTTTTGAGAGTAGTCGGTAATGATCACTATTGAATTCAGAACCCCTCTTAGTCTTTCATCCGCAATAACGAAGGCATAAGCTAACTAATTTTTCCCTGTTATAATTTTTTTCTTTTTGAATCCCTAAAATTACCTAGCACCCTTTCTGTAGCTGTACCTTGACGTTGGACGCCGACCCATCCGTTAATATCTCCTGGAAGAATGATAATTTCACCTTGATCGCAAGTACTTATTGTATCATTTAAAGTGTTCCCCAAGGCGTCTTTGATTTTTCTCGGATCACTATCAACTCGGGCGTAGCACGCCATGATAAATAATCCTCGGATTCCTACCTTCCTTCTAGCCCACGATAATCTGGCAGATACAAAAATCATGATCTTTGAGATGCTGTCTTGCTTTTTCATTCATAATCAAGCCGACCCCTTGACTACCATGTGATTCACTATCTACTCCTGGCCATATTTCAAAACCGCCCTTCAACACCCCATTTTCTATGTTTCTACTTTCGCAACCCTTTTTCTTCGTCTCAGGTACACATAAAATATCTAGTTTCCTTACGTGCATAGTTTCTCGTAGTTCTCTTACCTTAAGATCGAAACCGAGAGTCTCAATTGGTTGGTGTTTTAAGCTGAGAAGGTCGCTATAAAAAATGTAATGTGTACTTTTCTGAAGATTTCAACAAAAAAGCTTTTTAAGAATTTTAAAATGTTTTAAGAGCATGAAAATATTTCTTAAAATGCCTGGGAAAATTTAGACTGACTTTTTATTGTGAAAAATGAATTTTAAGAGAAAATTAACAAAGATTCCAAAAAACCTTAAATTGTGGATGTCTATATAATTATTTACGTCGAAAACTATCCTGTTATATTAACAGAAATCTATTATATAATTTTCACTCATTTTCCTTTGTTTCTTAATCATGAACATCCTTTCAAACTTAAAAGTGTGTATTTCTGTTCAATGTGTGCACGACATGGAAGTGCTAAGTTGATGCATGAATTCTTGTTTTTTACCCTTAGTTGTTTTTTTATCTCTAAGTAGCGCGCACAATGATCTTGTTTCATTAAAAATTTAGTTTTACTATAAAAATTACTGAACTTCGTTCATAGCAACCTGATTTCTTTTTCAGTTTCTTTAGTATCCTAAATATTTCCGAATTTCCCGAACATTTCTGGCATGTCTCCTGAATGTAAAGTTACACATTCTGTGTACTAGAAATTTATACAACAATTGATAAATTGTCATCGGATTAATCGAACGCTATACTGAGGCTAACAAAAGCTTTATTGGGAGAACCAGAGGTGGTAGCCATTGGGGAAGGTTCGTTAGCCTTACATTCTCCAAACGCACAATGGGCCTTAAATTTCTGTTCCACTGAAATCTCTTATCACTTTTGTATAGGTATGTGGAGTACGAAAGTTTGAAAAACTCCCGAGAGAATAGCTTGTTTCATAACAGGGTGATGCTTCATTCGGGAACCTTCATGAATATTTAATTTCGGTTGCGCTTGTGACCACTCGAACAGAGCTCGTCTATAGACACAAGCGACGAAGACGTATCATACTGCGAAAATTTTCTTGGGGAATATTCCACAAAATTGTGTTGACCCTAATTTGTACACATTTCGGAGGATTTTCCCCTAAGTTTAGTTTAGAAATCAAGAAAGTTGAAAACTAGCTGTGAATTCGATATCGAGTGTTTTCACTTTGTTTGTATTTATATATGGTGCTCATTTCACGAGCACTTTGCTTCTCGTTAGCAAATGTATTTCCTTTCTCCTAGAGGAAGCATTAGTTATTTTTTTCAATAATAGTCAAACCAAAGTCTTCATTTTGATCAATTTAAAAACAGAAATTTACAAAAAATACAAAATTACAAAATAATACAAAACATTTTTTAAATACACAGGCAAATCAGACAAATCAAATTTTGTATTCGAAATTATAATTTTTCGACCTGGAAAAGGGAAGGGAAAAGTTCTGCCGCACCCTATCCCTTTCCCAGCTTTATGATTTCATTACAAATATTGTCAGAATTATTCGATTTGAAAATTTATGATCAAAAAGTCTTGTCTGTTCATGCGTCAACTTTGAATTATGTCGACGAAAAAAGTTTTTTTGTTTGAAACATATGATTCAAATATTATAAATAGGCATAATTCCCTTAATCTTCAATAAAATGTATTAATATTATAGATAAATCGATTTGCTTCGAATCAAGGAATCTTTTCTGTTCTTGCATCAATTTAGAATTATGTTAGTGAAAAAAGTTTTACGATAAAAAACCGTCTTTTCAAGTATTATGCATAACCATAACTTCCTTATTCTTCAATAAAATGTATCAATGTTATAGGTCAATCGATTCGCCTTGAATCAATACAACTTTTATATTCTCGCATCAACTTTAAATTATGAGAAGGAGAACATTTTTACTATAAAAATCAATTTAAAAAATATATAAAGCAGCATAACTTCCCTACTCTGCAACAAAATGTGTCCATGTTATAGGTTAATCGATTCGCCTTCGAATCAACACAACTTTTATATTTTCGCATCAACTTCAAATTATGGGAATGAGAACATTTTTACTATAAAAATCGATTTTAAAAATATATAAATTAACATAACTTCCCTACTGTTCAATAAAATGTACTAAAATTGTAGGTCAATGGATTCGTCTCGAATCAACACATTTTTTCTGTTCTTGCATCAATTTTGAATTATGTAGATGAAAAAAGTTTTAATATAAAAAACCGTCTTTTCAAATATTATGCATTAGCATAGCTTCCTTACTCTTCAATAAAATGTATCAATGTTATAGGTCAATCGATTCGTCTTGAATAAAAAAACTTTTCTATTCTCGCATCAACTTTAAATTATGAGAATGAGAACATTTTTACTATAAAAATCGATTTAAAAAATATATAAATTACCATAACTTCCCTACTATTTAATAAAATGTATTAATATTGTGAGTCAATCGATTCTTTTCGAACCAATGAATCTTTTACATTCTTCCCGTACAGAAATTTCTATCTGGCCCCGATCGGGGCCAGACCGGGCCAAATCGGGCCCAGGTCGGGAATCCTGATCGGAGCCAGATCGCGGATGAAACACACACCCAGGCCGGGGCCAGGTCGGGACTCCCGATCGGGAAACCCGGTCGGTGCCCGATCGGTGCCCGATCAGTCTGATTATAATCCCGTTTATGAATTTCACGAATAAAGAGCAAATTATAAATTATAAACTTTTATTTATTTAAAACCGAAATAACATACATTTAATTTAAGTAAACTCGAAACTAGTGCATGGTCCTCTCCTTTCGACGGCCACCCCAATCTTTGGAATTTCCAATAATGGTTTCAATGTTGCTTTTCAAATTTAGCACAAATAACAGCTGGAAATATATATAATCGCATCATTATTTTAAGTTAAAATTAAAGTAGTACGGGCACCCCAAAAACAGGTTTCAGAAAAAAATGTTTAATTATACTTTTAAGAAACATAAAATTATTGTCGATGGTATAAATTGCCAGGAGAAGGTTTGCTTTTTATGAAAAAATGTTAAATAACCTGAAATATAAAAAACTAATGTTCAACAAAATAGCTGAATTTTTCACCGAGAAAGGTGATTTTTATCTGAAAATTTAAATTCTCAATTTTTGATTAGAAATTTATCCTTTATAATTTGAAAATTCAACTATTTGTTAGAAAATTCATGTGAGGAAAATTCGTTTTTTTTTCATGAAAATTAGTTTTGTCAACTGTAATTTCGACGATTCATCTATATGGATGAGTATTTGACTTTTTGCTTAAAAATTTAACTACATAATCTATTAAAATTTCATCTAGTTTCTTAAGGTTGGAAGTTGAACTACTTAGTTAAAAATTTTATTTGTTGGTTGACGAATCGTCTTTTATTTAAAAATTGAACTATTTTGTACAAAAATCGATTTTTGTTGGTTGAAAAATTATTTTTTTCAATTAAAAATGTAAATATTTCATTTCTGGTTGAAAATTGAGTTTATGAGTTCAAAACTGGCCTTTTTTATGGTAAATTAATGTCCCTGGCTGAAAATTCATCTATTTTCTGAAAAATTTGTCTTTTTAGGTTGAATTGAACTGTTTTTGATTTAAAACTAACACCTTTTTTGACTGAACATGAAAATTACTTGGTTAAAAGTTAAAGTTTTAATTTAAACTTGTTCATAAAAATGAAACAATGTGGTAGAATTGACATTTTTGTTGAAAATTCATCTTTTTTGTTATAAATCTAATAATTTAGTTAAAAATACATATTTTTGGATTAAAAATTCAACTAATTAGTTGAAAGTTGAACTACTGTGTTAAATATTTACTTTTTTTTTTAAAGATTCACCTCTTTGGTTGAAAGTTGAACTTTTTTGTTGAAAATTTGTGTTTTTTTTTTTGTTAAAAGTTAATTTCTTACCTGAAAATTCAACTATTCCATTTTTGGTCAAAAAATATCTTTCTTCAGTTGCAAATTCAACTATTTAGTTTGAAATTCATCTTTCTTGATTGACAATTCATCTATTTGTTTAAAGATTCAACTTTTCGGTTTGAAAATTCAACTGTCTTCAGAAAATAAGCCTTTTTGCTTGAAAACTGAACTATTTCGTTAAAAGTTAAACTAATTTCTCCAAAATTAGCTATTTTTGCTTAACAGTTCAACTATTTAATTGTTAATGCAACTGTTTGGTTGAAAATAATTTATTTTAGTTGAAAATTAATTTGTTTTTATTGAAAATTCATCTTTTTGGGTTGAAAATTCAACTATTTTGTTGATAATACAATATATTTTGATTTGAAATAATAGGAATCTAAAGTGTTTCATATTAAATTAAATATGCGGTATTTACAAAAACAATCCAAAAATGGTAAAATAATTTAGATTAATAATAATTAAACTGGTCCCGAGAAACTAAAATAAAAACAGTTCATGACAGCATTTATAAGATGAAAGTTGAAGAGAGTTCCAAAATGTTAAAATTTTTCAACGAAACAAAAAAACAGTGTAAAAAGTATTCAGTAAATTACCTTGCTCATCTTACTCCTTGGCCCAAACGTAATCCAAAAGACAGGCAGAAGAAGAAATAATGATGCTAAATTTCTCATTTCACATCGCGGAAAAAGAGATATAACCACACTTCTCGACCTTCGAACACATACTCCAAATTTTGTGGCTCGAACAAATTCATAATTTGAACGGATTGATCAATATTGAGTTCCGGATCACTTACATTACCATCTATAATAATTTCATCTACATTAATTAAGAAAAGACAAGTTAATTGATGGTTAATTTATCAGAGGTTAGTTTTCAATGAGCCGCAGAGCGTAATTACTTACTTTAATTTTCCTCAATCAGGTTTCGAGGTATATTGGCTAGTGCTCGATGCGTCCGAACAAATTGCGTACTCGCCTTAGGCATTTTCAATAATACACAGAATATTACAAACGAGTAATATTCGAAATTCACTGCACTGTCAAAAAACAATACCCAGCACTAATTCTGCGAGCGCATGGAGATGACGTTTCAGTAGGAAATCGGTCTGGCCCGGTCTGGCCCAAGTATGGGCCACAGAGTTCTGCCGATCAGGGCCAGATCGGGAATCCCGATCGGGGCCAGATCGGTATTACGTACGAAATCGGGCGATTTCTGCACGGGTTGCATCAACTTTGTATTATGTTGAAGAAAAAAGCTTTACTGTAAAAAACCGTATTTTCAAATAGTATGCATTACCATATCTTCCTTACTCTTCAATAAAATGTATTAATATTATAGTTCCATCGATTCGTCTTGAATCAACAAAAATACTTTTCTGTTCTTGCATCAACTTTGAATTATATTAATGAAAAAAGTTTACTAGAAAAAACCGATTTTCAAAATGTTATTAAGTGCTAAGAACAATGCAATAAATATTTTCAGAAATCCGTCAGTCAGTTTCAAGATATCAGTGGGAAAAATAAGCCCTCCAAATTTCATCAATTTATCTGCTACCGTTATCGTGTTCACAAAATAGTGTGACATCTACACACACGCCTCCGGAATATTGCTTAGAACATTGTATCAGACATTTTTGAATTGAGGAAGGTTCAATTAAATGAATTTAAAAATTTTGAAAAATTTTACCATTAAGCTTCCTCTATGAGAAAGCAAAATTTTGAAGAATTCCAAAGAATTTAAAAGAATTCAGGTTAAATTAATAAGAATTCAGAATTTATTTACTTCTCGTGAATACATTCTTTATAATACCTGAAATATTATAAACACCCGTAAAATTCTATGATGATATTTCCTGAAATCTTGAAAAATGTATTAAAATATCCTGAGAGTTTTAAGATCCCTACAAATTGACAAAATTAATAAAAAATACCTTGGAATCTTGTGAAATTCACTAAAATATTTTAAATTACAAGCTCTTGAAATGCCTGAGAAGTTATAAAAACACCCTAAAATCGTTGAAAAATATGAAAAAAAATGGAAGTGTAAGCAAGTCATTTTTTTCAGGCCAGGAGGCTAAAAAAATAAACAGGCAGTTCAGAAATAGAAATAGAGAAAAAAGTAACTAATAGTGACTGTGTAGCAGCCCTGATTACTTTTTACAGTTACTTCTGACAGAAATTCTCTGATTTGCTACTTTTTTTCAAAATCCTTAACTCTTAAAGTTTTGATCTTTTTATAAATTTGTTTAAAGTTCCACTATTCCACTTAAGGGACCTTAACTGAATATAGGGTACAATATGAGATATAGGGAACAGCAGGGTGGTTCAAAAATGCATTGGAATTTTTTTTTTCGAATTCTTATGAATGACGCTCAGAAATTTGTTCGAATCCACACAAAGATAAATAAATTTTTTTTCAAATTATATTGAGAAGTGGCGCAAGCCCCATGAAGTTTAACATGTATTTTCCTTAAGAAAAAAGACGTTTTTGTAAATTTTATTCAAATTCCTCAATATTAGCTAAATCGAGTTGAAACTCAACATTTCTCTTCACAATTAGCCATAGAATACGAATAATATATACTAATTTGTTTGCAGTTTTTTAATGCAAATTGTTTGCGATATATAAAACGCTGGTTCATACATTTCTGAAAATTTCAAATTTTTGTTCATTTTTCAATTGGAGTGAGTTAAAATTAATTTAATATAGCAAACATAATGTTTTACACAAATTATTATTGTCCAAAGGTATCTTCTCCTATATTAATACGAGATAGTCGCGGTTTTTTTCCGAAATTTTTAACCTTTTACCTACTTTTCACTTAGTGAGGTAATAATTAATGGAAGTTAATAAAAATAGTTGTTCAAAAAATGTATTATTCTTCATAACTATTTTGTCTTAAACAAGTGCTAGAGTGTTCATGGGGCTTGCGCCATGGCCGCTATGTCTCTCGGCACAGACGCTATTGAAAATATGACAGCAAAGAGTCTTTTGCAAGAAATTTCGCATTGATTCCGAAAAAAATCAAACCTACTCATGAAAAAATGGTCAAAATGTGCTTTTGTTGATAAAAATTGTTTAAATAATTATTATTTTCTGTTACTAGTAAAAATATGATGGCAAAGAGTTTTTTGCAAGACATTTCGAATTAATTTCGCGAACAAAAAATCAAGCCTATTAATGAAAGAATGGTCAAAGTATGCATTTGTTTATCAAAATTGTTTCAACAATTCACACTTTTTGGTCACTATGAAAAATATGACAGCAAGGTGTCTTTGGCAAGACATTGCAAGTTGATTCCGCAAAAAAACTCAATCCTATTTATCAAAAAATGGTTAAAATATGCATTTGTTTATAAAAATTGTTTAAAAAATCAACATTTTCTGATCACCATGAAAAATATGATAGCAAGGAGTCTTTGGCAAAACATTTCAAATTGATTCCGCAAAAAAAGCAAGCCTTTTCATTAAAAAGTGGTCAAAATGTGCATTTGTTTATAAAAATTGTTCAAATAAATGGCAATCATTAGCTGTTCTTAACTTATTGTAAGCGCACATAATTATCTGTGATAATTTATACAAGAGCTATAAGTTAAAATTAGCAAATGCGAATCGCGAAAAAAGGACTTTTGTTAATTAATTTGTTTATAACATTATTAGCAATTTTCGTTGTTACTCTAACCCACTGAAAATTATTTTGCTTTCTCATAGAGGAAGCTTTGTATTGGTAACATTTTCAACAAAATTTTAATTCATTTAATTAAACCTTCCTCAATTCAAGAATTTCTAATGCAATGTTCAAAGGAATTGTGCGGATGCGTGTGTGTGGATGTGTGAGCGTATGTATGCGTGGATGTATGTGCATGGGTTTGTGTGTAAGTTCTTGTGCACTTGTGGATGTCACACTTTTTTGTGAACACGATAACCTGAAAAAGATTGCAGAAAAATTGATGAAATTTGGAGGGCTTATTTTCATCACTAATATCTTGAAACTGGCCGAAGAATTGCGAAAAATATTTATTGCATTTCTTTTAGCACTCAATAATATTTTTAAAATCGGTTTTTTATGGTAAAACTTTTTCATTAGCATAATTCAAAATTGATGCAAAAACATAAAAGATTCCTCGGTTCGAGACGAATCGATTGACCTATAATATTACTACATTTATTAAAGAGTAGAGAAGTTATGGTAATTTATATATTTTGAAAATCGGTTTTTTATAGTAGAACTTTTTCCATCAACATAATTCAAAGTTGATGCAAGAACAGAAAATATGTGTTGACTCGAGTCGAATCGATTGACTTATACTATTAATACATTTTATTGAAGAGTAAGGAAGCAATGGTAATGCATAATATTTGGAAATACCGTTTTTTATAGTCAAACTTTATTCATTAGCATTATGCAAAGTTGATGCAAGTACATAAAAGATTCCTTGGTTCGAGACAAATCGATTAACCTACAATATTATTACATTTTATCAAATAGTATGGAAGTTATGGTAATTTATATATTTCAAAATCGATTTTTTTAGTAAAAATGTTCTCATTCTCATAATTTAAAGTTGATGCGAGAATGGGAAAGTTGTTTTTATTCAAGACTAATGGATTGACCTATAATAATATTACATTTTATTGAAGATTAAGGAAGCTATGGTGATGCATAATATTTGAAAATACGGTTTTTCATAGTAAAACTTTCTTCATTAGCATAATTCAAAGTTGATGCAAGAACGTAAAAGATTCCTTGGTTCGATACGAATCGATTGACTCACAATATCAATACATTTTATTAAATAAAAGGGAAGTTATGGTAATTTATATATTTTTAAATCGATTTTTATAGTAAAATTGTTCTTATTATTTAAAGTTGATGCGAGAATATAAAAGTTGTTTTTATTCAAGACTAATTGATTGACCTACAATATTAATACATTTTATTGAAGAGTAAGGAAGCTATTGTAATGCATAATATTTGGTAATACGGTTTTTGATAGTAAAACTTTTTTCTTCGACATAATTCAAAGTTGATGTAAGAACAGAAAAGATTTGTTGATTTGAGACGACCCGATTGACCTATAATATTAATACATTTTATTACAGAGTAGAGAAGTTAAGGTAATTTATATATTTTTTAAATCGGTTTTTTATAGTAAAACTTCTTTCATTAATATAATTCAAAGTTGATGCAAGAACAGAAAAAATTTTTTGATTTGATACGACTCGATTGACCTATAATATTAATACATTTTATTACATAGTAGAGAAGTTATGGTAATTTATACATTTTTTAAATCGATTTTTATAGTAAAAATGTTCTCACTCTCATAATTTAAAGTTGATGCGAGAATAGAAAAGTTGTTTTTATTCAAGACTAATCGATTGACCTATAATAATATTACATTTTATTGAAGATTAAGGAAGCTATGGTAATGCATAATATTTGAAAATACGTTTTTTTATAGTCAAACTTTATTCATTAGCATAATTCAAAGTTTATGCAAGAATATAAAATATTCTTTGGTTCGAGACGAATAGATTGACTTATAATATTAAATACATTTTATTAAATAGTAGGGAAGTTATGGTAATTTATATATTTTTTATATCCATTTTTATAGTAAAAATCTTCTCACTCTCATAATTTAAAGTTGATGCGAGAATAGAAAAGTTGTTTTTATTCAAGACTAATCGATTGACCTATAATATTAATACATTTTATTGAAGAGTAAGGAAGCTATGGTGATGAATAATTTTTGGAAATACTGTTTTTTATAGTAAAACTTTTTTCTTCAATATAATTCAAAGTTGATGCAAGAATATAAAAGATTAATTGGTTCGAGACGAATCGATTGACTCACAATATTAATACATTTTATTAAATAGTAGGGAAGTTATGGTAATTTATACATTTTTTAAATCGATTTTTATAGTGAAAATGTTCTCATTCTCATAATTTAAAGTTGATGCGAGAATGGGAAAGTTGTTTTTATTCAAGACTAATGGATTGACCTATAATAATATTACATTTTATTGAAGAGTAATGAACCTATCGTAATGCATAATATTTGGAAATACGCTTTTATTGTAACACTTTTTTCTTCGACATAATTCAAAGTTGATGCAAGAATATAACAGATTCCTTGGTTCGAGACGAATCGATTGACCTATAATATTGATACATTTTATTAAAGTGTAGAGAAGTTATGATAATTTATACATTTTCAAAATCGGTTCTTTATAGTGAAACTTCTTTCATTAACATAATTCAAAGTTGATGCAAGAACAGAAAAGATTTGTTGACTTAAGACGACTCGATTCACTTATAATATTAATACATGTTATTGAAGAGTAATCCATAATATTTGAAAATACGGTTTTGTATATTAAAAAATTTTTCTTCAACATAATTCAAAGTTGATGCAGAGTATTAAAGATTCCTTGGTTCGAGACGAATCGATTGACCTACCGTATCTATACATTTTATTAAAGAGTAGGGAAGTTATGGTAATTTATATATTTTTAAAATCGATTTTTATAGTTAAAATTTTCTCTTTCTCATAATTTAAAGTTGATGCGAGAATAGAAAAGCTGTGTTGATTCAAGACGAATAGATTTACCTATAACTTTGATAAATTATATTGAAGAGTAAGGAAGATATGGTCATGCATAATATTTGAAAACACAGTTTTTGATGGTAAAACTTTTTTCACTAACATAATTCAAAATTGATGCAAGAATGGAAAAGATTCCTTGATTTGAGGCCAATCGATTGATCTCTAATATTAATACACTTGATTGAAGATTCAGGAAGTTATGCTCATTTATCATATTTGAATCATCTGTTTCAAAGAGAAAAATTTTTTTCATGAATATAATTCAAAGTTGACGCATGAATAGAAAAGTTTTTTTGATCATACATTTTCAAATAGAATAATTCTGACAATTTTGGTAAAAAATTCATAAAGCTGGGGAAGGGATAGGGTGCGACAGAACTTTTCCCTTTCCTTTTCCAGGTCGAAAAATTATCATTTCGAATACAAAATTTGATTTGTCTGATTTGTCTTTGTATTTAAACAATTTTTTGTATTATTTTATAATTTTCTATTTTTTGTGAATTTATATTTTTCAATTGATCAAGATAAAGACTTTGGTTTATCTATTATTGAAAAAAATAATTAATGCTTCCTCTATGAGAGAGCAAATACATTTATTAACGGGAAGCAAAGTGCTCGTGGAATGAGCACCATATAATTATAAATGCAAACAAAGTTGAAACACTGGAGATCGAATTCACAGCTAGTTTAGTTAGTTAGTAGATTGATTTATGACCTTTTCTAATGAATTTAATAGTCTTAGCAGAAATGATATCACGGAAAAGTTAATCAACAAAAAGTTTAACTTTTTTGTTAAATAAAAAATTTCTGTTGGGTCGAAATAAAATATGTGCAGTTAGTCATTATACTTGGAAGCGTTACGGTCATTTCTAAAAATAAACATCAAAATCCGTTAAGAATTGCACTGTAGTCGAATTTTGTCCCGAGAAGGTGCTTTTTTCCACTGTGCGCCATTTCTGAATATAAAAAAATGGATTTATTTTTGTGTGGATTCAAACAAATTTCCGGGCGTTCTTCATTAAAATTTTAAACACCATTTTTTGGGAACGCCTTAGGGAACAGTCTGTGATGCTTGTTATTATCTAAATTAATTCAAAAGTAGTTAATGGACCTTCCCTAATTCAGATTCCCAAAAAAGTACACCCCATACAGAAATTTCTTTTAACATATTTTTTCAGATGGGAAGAAAAGCTCTGACAAGATTCGAGTACAAATTGCTGAATATTTGTTACTGAGAATGCGCATATCGATTCCCGGTGTTTCCAAACAGATTGGACATTATCCAAAGCCAATGACACTGAAAACCGGGTCTCTGGAATAAAATGTTAGCCATTACTTCCTGCAGTGCTTCCCGCGTGGCTCGCTATCGACGTACGAGGGTGTAAAAGTGATAAACGATCATAAAATATTATAATTGGTTTGTCGATAAAATACAGACAGTGGCTGATGTTCTGATTACGATTGTGTTTCAATTAGGGGAGCGTTGACATTTCGTTCAACGACTGTTAATATTAAAGTACTATCAGTCAACGAGAATCAAATACTGACGCTCGTTTCCCCAACCATTTTTCATTGCAAAAATCTGAAACATTTTCAGCAAAGTGCTAATTTTCCAATTAATTTCCGGCTACAAGCTGGAAAATGAAAACAGTTTCGTGAAGAACGGGGAGCAAGTGAAGTTAATTTATGCCCTAATTACCGTCCGATGACAAACTCCAAGCACTCAACGTGTCAAAGGCAAAATATATCGAAGCATAACATGTATCCATCCATAGAGAGAAAAGAATGATCAGTAATTCATTGGAAAAATACCTAACACTTAGATCGATATTTTAGCTTCACTTTATTATTAGGAGGATTTTAATCCAAATTAATTAAAATACCTAATAAATAAGTCTTCCAAAAGGCGAATTTTCCCCAAAATTGTTTTTACGCTAATTTCCACACATTTTGTGAATTTTCCCCAAAGTTTAGTAGGGAAGATTCCCCAAACATTCTTGTGGAACATTGACCAAAAAGTAGTGAATTTTCCCCAAGATTTTATGGGGAAAATTTCCTATGATAATAATACCTAAAATTTCTGGAATTTTCCCGCAATTTATAGAAACACAAGAGTTTGCATGAAAAAATGCATGGACGTGAAGGAAGCTAGAGTAGTATGCCAAGACAGAAAAGTGTGGCGACAAATAGTTTGTAAAAAGAGTGACAATAGAATAAATGACGCCTGAAACAAGACCTTGGATACTAATGGACCCAAGTGGAGAACCATACATAACAATTTTGTGAGGCTCTTCCAGATCAATCTAAAATTTCTATACCTAACATTTATATACCTATCTACCTCATACCTATATACCTACCTACTTTATACCTATATACCCATATACACACTACTATTTTCCAACCGAGCAAGTCACGCCTACCCCGAAAAGGAAATGGTTCAATGGTATATTATGTAGGGAAAATTCCCTAAAATTTGTGGAATGTTGCTTAAAACTTTGTGAATATTGAGATTCATTATTTAGGGAAATCACCCTAAATTTTTTTAGATTTTTGAAGAGGAATATTCCCTATGCTACTGCATAAATTACAATAAGTGTAGCGAATTTTCCGCAATTTTTTAGTGCATTATAAGAATTTTTGGGAAAATTTCCCCGAATCTTGCGAAAAATGATTTCCCCCATCGAAAATGTGGGTTTTTCGCCACTAAAAAGTGGGGAATATTTTTCCGACATTTTTTACAGTGTACCCTACATAAAATAACAGTAGGTACCATATTGAATTTGTTATAAAAAGTTTTGAATTTCTAAAATTTCAAGTCGAAATATATTGAATTTTCAACAAAATATTTGAATTTTTAACAAAAACAAAAAAATTCTACCAAAATAGATGAATCTTCAACCAATAAATTTTGAATCTAAAATTACAAGTTTTAAACAAAACAGTTGAATTTTCAACCGAAAAAGATGACTTACATAAAATAGTTGATTATTCAAAAAAATAATTAAATTTTAAACAAAAAAGTTGCATTTTCAATGTACAGAGACGACACGTAGATCGATATTTTAGCTTTAGTTTATTATTAGGAGAATTTTAATCCATATTAATTAAAATACCTAATCAGCAAGTCTTCCAAAAAGGCGAATTGGGGAATTTTCCCCAAAATTGTTTTGACGCTAATTTCCACACATTTTGTGGAATTTTCCCCAAAGTTTAGTAGGGAAAATTCCCCAAACATTCTTGTGGAACATTGACAAAAAGTGGAGAGTTTTCCCCAAGATTTTATGGGGAAAATTCCCTATGCTAATAATACCTAAAATGTCGGGAATTTCCGCGAACACTATGTAGGAAAAATTCCCCAAACATTGTGGAATGTTGCTTCAAACTTTGTGAATATTGATATTCATTATTTAGGGAAATCTCTCTAAACTTTTTTGGAATATTAACCAAAAGTGGTGAATTCCCCCCCCCCCCCTCTAAATTTTTTAAGTAGAATATTCCCAATGCTATTGTGTAAATTAGAATAATTGTAGGGAAATTTCCCCAAAAATTTTAGGTATTATCTAATTTCCTAAATTTTAGGAAATTTCCCCCAATTTTAGGAAATTTTCCCCAACTTTTCAGTGAATTATTAAAAAGTTTTGGGAAAATTTTCCCAGATATTAGGGAAAATGATTTTCTCCAAAAAACATGTGGATTTTTCGCCACTAAAAAGTGGGGAATATTTTCCCGAAATTTTTTTGAGTGTACCCTACATAAAATAACAGTAAGTACCATATTGAATTTATTATAAATGTTTTTAATTCCTAAGGTTTCGAGTCGAAATATATTGAATTTTCCACAACATATTTGAGTTTTTGACAATAAGAAAAAAATTTACCATAAAAGATGAATCTTCAATCAATAAATTTCGAATACAAAATGACAGGTTTTAAACCAAACAGTTGAATTTTCAACCGAAAAAGATGACTTACACAAAATAGTAGATTGAGAAATTGATTTTTAACCGAAGAAAAAACAAGCTTCTAAAAAA
This sequence comes from Andricus curvator, assembly GCA_932195095.1. Classification (NCBI taxonomy): domain Eukaryota; kingdom Metazoa; phylum Arthropoda; class Insecta; order Hymenoptera; family Cynipidae; genus Andricus; species Andricus curvator. Next base: position 168,615 of record CAKNYM010051495.1, read on the forward strand.
ATAGTTAGATTTTCAAATAAAGAGTTTAATTTTAAACCAAATAATTTAATTTTTCTACCGAAATAGTTCAATTTTCCACCAAAATCTTAATTTTCAAAAAAATTCATTCTCAACCGAATAGTTTAATTCGCTACCAAATTGTTGAATTTTTAAGCTAAAAATACAAAAAGATGAATTTTCGTATAATAAAATTAATTTTATAAACAGAAAGATAGATTCTCAACAATATACATGAATTTTGTACCAAAACTTTTAATTTTCAACTTATAAAGGACAATTTTTCCACAGAAAATTGAAAACTACAATTTTTAGATGAAAAAGGAACTTTTAACTAAAAACAACAACAACAAAATGTCAACAAAATAGTTATATTTCCACGACGTGAATCCTGAAGAATTAATTTTTAACAAAGAATTTCAACTTTATATCAAGTTGTTTATTTTCAACCAAAAAATATGAAATTTTAAAACAAATAGTTAAACTTTCAACCAGTAAGAGTAATTTTCTACCAGGAATATTTGAGGTTCTAAAAGACGAAATATCTACAAAACAGTTCATATTCAACCCGAAAATATGATCTTCCAAGAAAAAATATTATTTCCTACCAAATAAAGAATTTTCAAATAAATAGTTTTTTTTAAACCAAATTGTAGAATTTTCAAGCCATAAAGATGAATTTTCGACGAAATAGTTAAATCTTCAACCAAAAAAGATTAATTTTCAACCAAACAGTTGCATTTGTAACCAAAAGGCATGAATTTTCAAACATTCAGACTAATTTGCTACAAAAAAAAAACGAATTTTTGATCAAATATTTGAATTTTCAACTATATAATATCAATCTTTGATTAAAAATATCAATTTTCAACCAAAAATGCAATAGTTACATTGTCAGTTGAAGAAATTAAATTTTTAGCTATGAAAAAAAACGTTTTTAACATAATAGGTACATTTTCAATGAAACAGATGAATCTTCAATCGGAAAAATGAATTCAAAAAAAGTACTTAAACTTTCAACCAAGTAGTTCAGTTTTTAACCGAAAAGATGACCTATTAACAAAATAATTGCATTTTTCAAAAAATCATTAAAGCAACCAAATGGTCGAATTTTCCAACAGCAAATCATAGAATTCAACCAACAATATTCAGTTAAAAAAATTACTTTTTTATAAAAACCACTGATTTTGAACAAATAATATCAATTTTCTACCAGAAAAGAGGAATGTTCAATAAAAAAGTTAACTTTTCACGCTAAAACGTCGAAGGTTTTAAAAAACAATTACATTTTAAACCAAAAAATATGCATTTTCAACAAGAATGTTAATTTTCAATCAACAGAGATAAATTTTTAATCTAATAGTCGAAGTTTAAACTAAAAAATATAATTTTCAACCCAAAATAAAATCGTCAAATTTTCAGTTTGAATAATGAATTTTCAACAAAACTTATTTTTAGCCAGCTGAATTTAACCTAAATAACAAAATTAAAAATATAATAGTTAAAGCTTCAAACAAAATAATAAATTTTCGACTCAAAAGATTAATTTTCTACCAAGGAAGACGGATTTTTCACCAAATAGTTGAATTTTCAACTCATAAAGGTTACATTTTCAACCAGAAATAGAATAGTTAAATTTTCACATAAAGAAAATAATTTTTAATCAGCAATTAAACGTTTTTTCAACCAAATACATGAATTTTCAACCAAATTGTTCAATTTTGAAGCAAAGAAGATGATAAGAATATATTGCTTGAACAGTCATCTTTGTTAACTTGAATTGAGTATTACCTCGCTTTAACTGAAAAGCTGAAAGGAAGTTGAAAAATTCAGAAAAAACCGCGAGTTTCCAACTCTATTATCAGAAGAAATATCTACAAATATAAATAAATTGCTCGGAAAATGTATCTGAAAATCTAATTATTATTAATAGAAAGTAATATTTTATCTATTAGAAAACATTTGTACTACAAGAAGCAGCAGTAAAAGAATAATTTTTTTTCAACGCACTTTTTGTGTAGATTTGAACAAATTTGAGAGGGGGGGGGGTATGCATCAAAATAAAATAAAAAAATTCCAATGCATTTTTATACCTCCCTAATATATATACTGGATCTAACCTCATTCGTTCATGATATGCAAAAGAATTTAAAAGCGACCGCTCCTCAATACGCGCTTCTCCCCTAAGTCGAATTCAATGTCTGGGATGACTTTTCGAACACAGTGCATAGTTTCTCAGAACTAATTAACGAACAATTAACATTAATTTCACGCCGCGCCGAACCGGAATTATTCACACGATTGGCGGATGAGTGTAACTCGCTGAAAAGCAAGGAAAGGGGAAGCTAATTTCGAACATAAATCAAACAAGTCTGAGATGCGTACCTTTGTGTGTTTGTCTTTCATGATTAACTAATGTGAGTTGCTGGAATTCTCAGAATCCCCATTACCAATAGTGATGAGGTGCTCTTTCAGCATGGAAAATAATTAATAAGTTGCTCGCACCTATGCTTGTGTGTTGCGCACTTCAGTTAACTAATTCGACCTAATTATCGCGCGACCCTAACTTATCCTGAACCTAACATGATCTTTCGACATTGTGACATATGGATGGGCGGGCGACCTCAACTTGGGCGGGTGACTTTTTCATCAGTTTTAAACCTCATTGACAATCGCATAACCTTAATTTATGTACAGGTAAACGTAAACTGTACAAAATAACTTTAGAAGGAAATTGATTCTTTGAACTCGACATCCTCGTTGACCTAGGAGGACCATCCCGAACGCTTCCCCTTCTTGCGATGTTTACCTCGCCCAATGATACATCCTGGGACCATCTCTGACCGCTTCACCCATCACGCGAAGGTTAGCTCACCCATCGACACATCCATCGACCATCTCCGACAGCTTCTCCCTTCATGCAATGGTTACCTCATCCAGCGACATATCAGTCGAATACCTCTGGCAGCTTCTCCCTTCATGCAATGATTGCGACGCCTAGCGACATATCCGTCGACTATCTCCGACAGCTTTCCCCTTCATGCAACAATTGCCTCGCCTAGCGACATATTCTTCGACCGTCTCTGATCGCACTCTTCTTCACGCGATTATTACCTCATCCATCGAGATATCAGTCGACTACCTCTGACAGCTTCTCCCTTAATGTAATAGTTGCCTCGCCTAGCGACACATACATCGACCATCTCCGACAGCTTCCCCCTTCATGCAAAGCTGCCTCGCCTGGCGACATATTCCTCGACCATCTCCGAACGCTCTCCCGATCAAGCGATGGTTACTTCACCCAGAGACACATCCATCGACTATCTCCGACATTTTCCCCCTTAATGCAATAGTTGCCTCGCCTAGCGACATATTCTTCGACCGCCCCTGATCGCCATCTTCTTCACGCGATCGTTACCTCGTCTAGCGACACATCCATCGATCATCTCGGACACCTTCCCCCTTCATGCAATAGTTGCTTCACCTGGCGATATATTCCTCGACCATCTCCGACCGCTCCCACCTTCACTCTATGTTTACCTCGCCCAGCGACACATCCATCAACCATCTCCGACGGCTTCCCATTTCATGTAAAAGTTGCCTCGCCTGGCGACATATTCCTCCGACCATCTCCGACCGCTCTCCCATTCAAGCGATGGTTACTTCACCCAGCGACACATCCATCGACCACCTCCAAACGCTCCCCCCTTCACTTGATTTTTACCTCGCCCAACAACACATTCATCAACCATCTCCGACAGCTTCCCATTTCGTGCAATAGTTGCCTCGCCTAGCGACATATTCTTCGACCGTCTTTGATCGTAATCTTCTTCACACGATCCTTACCTCGTATAGCGACACATCCATCGACCATCTCCGACACCTTCCCCCTTCATGCAATATTTGCCTCGCTTGGCGACATATTCCTCAACCATCTCCGACCGCTCTCCCGATCAAGCGATGTTTACCTCGCCCAGCGACACATCCATCGACTATCTCCGACAGCTTTTCCCTTCATGCAATGATTGTCTCACCTAGCGATTCATCCTGAGACCATCTTCGACCGCTCCCCCTTCATGTGATGGATATCTTGTTAAAAAAATAAGTAAGGAAATAACTATTCAATTTTTAATGCAACATTTTTCCTTTTTAGTTAAAAATTCAACTATTTAGTTGGAGTTATATCTTTTCCAGTCATAAATTCTACTATCCGGTTGAAAATGCATTTTTTTCGTTGAAACATTATTTTTCATTTGTAGCGCTATTATTTAATTTCAAATTCATCTCTTAGTTGTAAAATCCAACTATTTTATTAAAAATTCTTTTGTTTAGAATGACTGTTTTTAATTTAAAAATTAGCTATTTCATTGCTTGTTGAAAATTTATATTTTTAATTAAAAATTGATCTTTTCATGTCTAAAATTTGACTATTTGGTAAAAAATTTGTTTTTCTTTTGGTAGTTGGTAGTTTCGAAAAATAAACTGTTCTGTTAAAAATTCGAAGATTTCCGCTTCTATCAAAAATTTAGACTAATTTTGACCGAAAATCTTAAGTTAATGCAAACTGCTTGTAAATCGATTATTATACACTCATTTAACAGCATCTGTTGTTTGAATTTTATATTAATTTTTTATCAGGAATTTTCAGAAAAAATCGGATGCAGTTCTAGGAAAATGGAAACCATTAGATAAAAGCGATCGGAAAGAACAATCTATCAGAAATTTTTATCGAAAGAAATCAAGGGAAAATGTTTGACGATATAATTTGATACATCTATATAAAAAAACTTTTTTGAGTTCTTTGAATGCTGTCTATTCTTTGAAATTGCTTGGAATGCTTTTAAACTCTTTCAAATTCTTTTGACTTCTGCTTACTTCATTGAATTCTTCTAAATTCCTCTGAATTTCCTAAATAACCTGAATTCCTTGAATCCCTTGAATTATTCTTAACTCTTTCAATTCCTCTCAATTCCTAGCATTATTTAGAAATAATTAGAATTCTTTCAATGCGTGTGATTTCTCTAAATTTCCTGAAATTTCTGAATTACTTAAATTATCTAAATTCCTCCAATTTCTTGAAACTTCTTGAATTCCTCTGAATGCTTTGGATTATATTCAAAGTCCTTGGAATTATTCCAGTTTGTAAAATATCCTCATTTCTTCAAACTCTATGAATTCCTCTGAATTATTTGTATTCCCCAAGTTATCTTAATTCCTCGAATTCTTCTAAACTTCTTGAATCTTCCTGAATGTCTTGAATTATTTTCAAGTTTTTTGATTTCCTCAAATTCGTGAAATTCCTTGAATTTGTGGAGTTTCATGAATTCACTAAATTCATTGAATTTCTTGAATTCGTTGAATGCGCTGAATTCCTTGAATTTCCCGAATTTCCTATTTCTTAAATTCCCTAAATTTCTTGAATTCCCGAAATTCCTTTAATTCCCTAAATTCTTTGAATTCTTCTAAACTCCTTCAGTTTCTCTAAATTCCTCCCATTATTTTGGAGTCATTGGAAGTCTTCAAATTCCCTGATTTCCTTCAATAATTAAAATTTCCTGATTCCCGAAATTCCGGGAATACCCGAAAATCTTTAAATTCCTTAAATTCATTGAATTATATAAATTCCTTGCATTTATCAACTTTCCTTGAAATTTCTTTAATTATTTCAAAGTCCTTGATTTTTTCTGAATTTCTCAAATTATTTTAAATTCCGGCAAAATGCCTAAGACTGTAAAAAATATTGAATCCCCTGAATTCTTTGAATGCCTTAAATTTCACAAATGACTTAAATTCCCTGAATTTGGAGAAATTCAACAAAAACATAATTCGGAGAATTCAGGGAATTGAAAAATATCAGAAAACTCAAAAAGCAGTTCACAAAATACTTAGAAATTTCCAAATAGTAAAAAAAAATATCCAACCAAATTTGAAAAACAAAATGGATATTAAATATCGCAACGATCTTCCAAAGCAATTAAGAATGCAGCTAGCCGCTTTCCTATTAGTAGTTCAAAAAGTTCCGGTCTATGCAGCAGGTTTCATTATTATTATTTTATTCGATTATTATAATTTCATTTAACTTTTCGTCATTTTTTATTTATGTTTTCATTTGGAAAGTTCATAAAAACTCTAAATTGAGACGACATACAGGCGTAATTGGAATTTTAAATTGAGGGAGACGCAGGTAACAATGATAATTTCAACAAAAAATTTTCATGAGCAGCTGTAGTCACTGTTCGATCTTATACTGAGTTCTAAATCAATGAAACCATAACGTGTAAATATACTTTATATCAGGAGAATACAAGAGAAAAAAGGATAAAACTTTTCCCGATATCCGCCCTATATTCAAACAGATATGCCTGTAGGTAATATACAAAACTACAAGGAAAGTTGCTTACCCGATAGATCCATGTCAAATAAAACGTGAAGTGTGTTGCATCCGTGTGCATAAACTGATAGCTCTTTCGCGACTTTTCGTCCAATCGGAACTAAATTCCGATCGACAAATGTCACTTTCTCACTTTCGAGTTTTGTATCTCGATTTGTTCCTGCTTTGAATGGACCAACTTTTCTTTCCGACAGGACTACCTGAAACAGAGTTGACGGAATTGAGAGATAAAAAGTTTCCGAAGAGTATGAATGACCCTGCGAGAAAATCACATACCGGATCATCGACGTCGATTTTTCCTCTCCTTAGAATGGAGTGCTGTGAAAAAGACGGTTAATGGAGGACACTAAGATTCTCTGCAAGCTTGAAAAGAGTGCGCGTCGTTAACTTTAACGAGATAATAAATGATCCCGATGTAAAGACGCGCATTTGAAAAGGGGACGGTGTCATCGCGGTCAAAGTCGGAAGACAAAAGCCTCCGAATTAAATACTCGAGAACGAAATCCTGAGATATTAACTCCATTCGCCAACGTCAGGACCCGCAGCATTCCCGTCTCAGAGACTTGGCTTCTTATATTCTCGATAGTTAATGCAGATGAAACGATAAGGAGCGATGATAAATTTTTCTTGTGGAATTTCACAGTATTCATGAAACGATCAAAAAAATTTGGCTCATATTGAACACAATTAGAGATATTTTCCTTGTTTTTTGGGCAGAAAACATAGGCCGTCAAAATCTCAAAAGGTAGTTGGGAGTATCATGAGCGCGGACGCTGAAGAAGCACCTGCGGCCAGGTGAGAGTTGTTGGGATTTCCATAACGTTGGGGGTTCCCCGAGTGCGTCAGTGGTATAGCCCGTTTAAAGTCAGACCTTTTGTAAGATGCAGGCCTCGGACTCAGTCCCAATATTGATACTTTTTGACGCTTTTTTTTAGCGATTCAACGATTTTGTTCATATTTTGAAAAAATAGCACTAATGCTCTCAAATTTTTCGCTGATACAACTATTTTTTTCACTTTGCTGAGATGTTGAAGATTCCAAAAGATTTTAAAGAATTTCTAAGATTTAATCGATTCTCGGGTGTTTCAAAAGATGTTAACTAATTTCAGGGATTCAAAAGGATTTCATAGGGTTTCGAAGCTTTCAGAGTATTTTAAGAGATTTAACGAGTTGTATCTGATTTTCGAGGATTTGAAACTTGAAAACATTTTTTAACAAATTTTAAGATATATTACAAATTTCAATTGATTTCCAAGGCTTTAAAAGATCTTAGCATATTTCACAAGATTTCAAGAAATTTCAAGAGATTTTAATAATTGACATGGATTTAAAATACACATCTAATGATTTCAAAGATTTCAAGAGATTTTAGGAAAATTCAAAGAATTTTGTGAATTTCCAGAGAATTTTGTAGGATTATAGAAAATTTAAAGAGATTACAAAATTTCTAAGGAATTTCAGATAACTTCTTAAGATTTCAGAAGATCTGAAAGATTACGAAGATTTTAAGAAATTTTCGCGGTATTTACAAAATATGAAGGAATTTTTAATATTTGAGCGACTTATACGATTTCAAAAGAAATTAAAATATTTCATAAGATTGTTAGAAATTTCTATAGATTTAAAAGGATTCAGGAAAATTGAACTGTCTTTCAGGGATTTCATAGGATTGAAAAATTTGTTACGGGATTCTGCTCAATTTTTGTGGGATTACTAGGGATTTTAGAAGATTTTTAGGATATTATAGAATTCTAGCGGCTTCAGAGGATATTATAGAGTTTAAGATATTTTAAAAGCTCTCAAGGAATGTACCCAGATTGAACATTTTTTAAGGGTTTTCAAAGAATTCGCAAAATTACAGAAAATTTCAAAGTATGTTAAAATTGTATCCAAGATTTCGATGATTTTCAAAGATTGAAAGGGATTCTAACGCATTTCTAGAATACTGTAGATTTCCAGGAATTTCACCATATCTAAGGGATTGATAGGTTTTAAACAAATTATATGATTTAAAGAAATTTAAAAAGATTGACGAGTTTTCCGAGAATTTATTGAGGATTTTAACAGATCTCAGGGGTTTTAAAATTATTTCAACCAATTTTGAAGGTTTCCGGGTATTTAAAAATATATCTAGATATTTCAAGAGTATTTATCAGATTTTACTCGAATTCGTGGGATTGCAAAGACTTTCACAATATTCAAGGGGTTTTGTCATTTTTGAGAGATTTTAAAGAGTTAGAGGTATTTAAAAAGTTTCCAAAAAACTTAACGAGATATGAAAACCTTTAAAGCTTTTTAAAGAATACGTAGGATTTTAGAAAATTTGAAAGGAGTTTAAAAAAATATCCTGGATATCCATGATATTGAACAGCTTTCAAAAGATTGCAATGGATTTGTAGAAAACTTTTAGGAATAAATGAAATGGAATGAAATTTCAATGGACTTCAAAGGATTTTGAAAAGGTGTCCAGGATATCACGGATAATTAAAAAATTGCAAGGTATTCTAACGGATTCCTAGAGAATTTGAGAGAATAAATCAAATTAAATTATATTTTGAGAGACTTATGGGGATTTTAAAAATGTCAAGGTATTTGAAAACACTGACGAGTTTTCCAGGAATTTAGCGAAAATGTTAACAGATATCAGGGGTTCTCAATATACTTCAACGAACTTTTAAGCTTTTAGGGTATTTTAAATATTCCAAGATATAAAAATTTTTTCCAAGATTTTACTGGAATTTCGTGAGATTACAAGATATTTTACCACATTTAAGGGATTTTATCATTTCCGAGGGATTACAAAAGATATTAAAGAGTTTGAGGTATGTGGAAAATTTTTTAAATGTAACGATATATCAAAACTTTTAAAGGTTTTCAAAAAATTTCGTAGGATTTTAGAAAATTTAAAATGAGTGTGAAGAGGTATCCCATATATAAATGATATTGAACAGATTTCAAAAGATTCTAATGAATTTTCCTTTTTGGACATACTTTAATTGAGTGCGAAGCGCAAAAACCATGATGAGAACGTATTCGTTCAAGCCAAAGCAGCTTTAACAAAAGAGAATTCACATAATCAGAAAATCGCAGTTGGTAATGGTTTCGAACTTTAATTTTACAAAATTTCCGCACAAATGCGGAGAAAAAGAAAGACCAAACGCGAGCCGCGAGATCAAACAGACGAACGCCCTAGGTGCGCTGAAACTTGTGAGCAAAGCGGGGCGAGAGCTTAGCACCCGATTAGCTCCCACGCATCGGGTAGATTTTTGTTAAATTTTTTATAGCGATTCTAAATTGTGGTATATCGTCGCTTAAGTTCATAACCTATCCACATTTTCTCATTCTCTAGGAGACACAAAAACCAAATAACATGACCAAACGAAACGCATTAGGCGGTGTCGAAATTGTTGCGATTACAGCGTTTTCTGTTGTTGCTATCTCGAAACTGATATTTTCATTCACTCCGTCGCGAAAAGTTTATTCGGAAAATATAATAAATCCATTCTGACAAAAATTTGGATTAGGCGGTGACAGAACTTAAGCGACGATATATCAAGTTTAAAGGAATGCAAGGTAAGATAAATAGTAGTTCGGGAATGGATGAAATGTGAAGATCCGATAATTAGTAAATGACCAAGTTGAACTTGAATTAGTCTGGAGTATAGTCATAGATTATAATTTGAGGCCAGTTCCAATATCGGGCTAACTTCGCTAGAAGGCAAATTCACAGGTAATACGTGCCTCTGTGGTTGTAATTCTGTCGCGTGGTCGTGTTGCACTGCTATTAGTCCGAAGATTCCATTAATTATCTCTCATGAAATAGCACCCCAGCCCAACTAGTCTGACCTCGGATGGTAGTACGCTGCCATGAAATACATCCAGGTATTTAGGCATTTCGAGTAATTAAGCGAGCACCCAGGCGTGTTGCACTCTCGTACCTGCTGCTCGTACCTACCCCTGCTTATCTAATTATGCGACTCGTTGTGGACTCAGCCGTGCATCGCATTGCAAAACTGCGCGGGAGATAAAAAATCTCTTCAAATCTTTAAATTAGCGCCTCCTGCAATGAGGTTTCATAAATCTTACTTTAATTCCACATGGTAGTAAACACTCTACAATAAATTATTATTAAAATCTGTATTCTAAAGATACTGGACAACAAGATCAGTTTAGGATTCTTGAAATAATCGTAGACTCATTTCTATATTTTCAAGAGAAATAAGGTAACCTGGTTTGAATTAACATATCTGGAATTCAGCTGTAGCTAACTTGTCTCAAGTTCTCGTATAAGACAAATACAAGGATTCGGCAAATTAGAATGCTTTAATATTTCGCCTAGAAATTCTCGAAAGTCAAACGAAAACCTTTTTAGGGAAAGTGGAGATACATTTTGAAGCCAATTCAGTAGGTTCTTAGAGTTAGTAGAGTTGTGCAAATAGCTTTATGAGGATCAAATGAAACTCGGAACTGAAACCAGTTATTAATTTCATCTGGGACCGGGCTAGTTAAAATTTTTGAGCATGGATGCTATATGTGGCAGCGGTGGGATTTTATAGTGTCGACTTGTCGGACGATTATTGATTCCTATCCTATCATATTCTTATTTTTTTAATTTCCATTTCCTAGCTCAGAACATAAATTATTTCAGAAAATTTCCTATTTTAACTCAAAATTGAAGTCCTGGATCAAAGAACCGGTTGTGGCATACAGAGTAGAGAGACCCCTTACCACTTGAATTTGAGCGACACTCAGGCCTCTTCCTCACTTTATGCACTCAGTATTTCAATTCGGTTGAAAAATTCCTTGTTTTCTATCAGAATTATAGTTCCTTTCGAATATTCCCTGTTCCAAATCTGAATTATATTTTTTTCCTCGAAATTATCTGATGGAATTTCAAAATATGTCGACGTGTTTCAGAAAATTTCCTGCTCCAACTCAAAATGATCACTTTCTACGAAAATTCACTGTTCGAAGACGGAATTATACTCCATTATAATTATTTTTTGAATCTATGCCCTATGTCCGAAATTTAATTCTTTTAGATAAATCTCTGTTGTATGTCAGAATTACCATTCTTCTCAAAAATAATCTGTTCCCAATCAAAATCATAATTCTTTTTAAAATATCCCCGTCCAAAGTCAAAATTGTAATTATTTTGGAAAGATCACTGTTCCAGGTCAGATTCATAATTCTTTCCCAAAAATTTATTTTTCAGGTCAGAATTATAATTATTATTCGAAAAGTCTCTGTTCCAGCTCAAAATTATTCGTTTTCACGAAAATTCACTGTTCTAAGTCGGAGTTCTGCATTATTATAGTACTTTTTCAAATCCAGGTACATCTCAGAATTATAATTCTTGTCAAAAATTGCCTGAACCAACTTATAATGACAATTGTTTTCAAGAAATTTATTTTGCAAATCAACTGTTCCAAGTTAGAATTATAATTATTTTTGAAAATCTCGTTTACCAACTGAGAATTTTATTTCTTTCGCTGCATACCCTGTTTCATATCAGAGTTATAGTTTTTTTCAAAAATTTCTGTTCGATATCGGGTTGATCATTCTCTTCAAAAATTTCCCGGTTCTAGGGAAAAAAAATTATTTTCTATATTCAAAAATGCGAAAATATCTCGCTGAATCCACCTCTATTAAATATATTTTATTGTACGCCTGAAAAATATTTAGCTTAAGAGATTAGGGTTTTTCGAAAAAATTATAATTCTGAAATCTTGCATTTGACTCATTCCCAAATGTAGAAAATTGAACGTAAATAATTGTAAAATTAACGAAATCAGGAGAAAATCCTACATTTTAACTCTGGACCAAGAACGCAAATAAATATTACGTGATTACTGAGTGAATATAAAAAATGTTTATTCGTGGAATCTAAATTTCTGAGAATAATCTTCTAATTATGATGATACTTTTCATTATCTGCTATTAAGAGTTTTTTTTCATTGACAACTGGGTAAGAATTTTTCTGAATTATCTAATTTTATTATAGCGCAAATGTTTTAAATAAAAAAATAAATAAATATGTATAATTTTATAAATATGGGCCAATCTCTGACAATCTATTGTAAAAAATATTATTTTTGAGAAGAAAAGAAATGATGCCGCAGTCAAGAAAAATATTCTATGTTGTATTTTATCTTCTATGTCAAAATTGTATTTTTCATTAGGAAATTCTCAGATCCAATTGCTTCCCTATTCCATTTCAGAATAATAGTTCTTTTCGAAAATTCCCTGTTCCAAATCGGAATGATAGGTTTTTTGAAAATTCCCCGTTCCAAGTGAAGATTTCAATTTTTTCGAAAATTCGCTGTTCGAATTCATAATTATAATTCTTTTGGAAGATTCCTTGTCCCATATCTGAATTATGACTTTTGTTTTACTTTTCTGATCCAATTCAAAATCACCCATAATACTGTGTTACATCCTGTAACTATGTAGATGGATATTATTATTTAAACAATTGTGAAATGTGTGAAATTATAATATAAACGCTTATGTGTGAGTTTTAACAAATTAAGAAAAAAAACTGTGACATTGTGGCTAAAACAGAATCAAACTATAACAGTCACCCACGATCAATGAATACCTCAAATAAGCTTTGGCGAAACCTCAACTGGAATTCAGCAGCGCCCCTAATCGGTATACCTGATAATATATTTGGTGTAACTTAATCAACTGTTTTGCTCGCTTCTTTGCGAAGCAACGGCGATACTTCGATCCATAATGTTCTTCGCTTTTTCGCAAGCGAAAACGGTAAATCGTTCCACTATTCTAATGGGGACGTCTAGTATATAAGACCTCGCCGAATCTTCAAAGTAGTCAGCCCAAATAACGCCACCATCTGTACACGAATGCAAGACTCCGGCCCTTCTTCTGGTAGTTCCTTCAACCTTCTTATCATTCATTATTGTTCTTAGTCTTCAGTTAGCAATCTTCACTCAAATTCTGCCCGTCAAACTTTCAGTCTGTTCAAGTTTAGTCAATTATTCGTCGCCGTACCAGTGTTGTCATTTCTAATCCTTATATCAGGCTCCCGATCCGTGTTGATGTTGTAAACCCATGGGATTTGCTTCCTGGAAATAAGCTGCAAGCTTCATCAACAACAAAGAAAAATCGTGGACAATCTGCATTATTAGGTAACACCCACCTTCGCAGAGGCGCCAGGAATACTTCAAGTCTTGATATAAATATAAATCAGCGAGTAGCAAATTGTTGTATATAAATTATAACTAAAAACTAAATTAAGAACCTCCATTTCTTAATCAGCTGCTTTTCCCGGGCGATTCTCAATTTCAATTTTAAGAATTTCTGATTCATCTGTGATTGCCGTGAAAATTTCTAAATTCAGGGACTTAAAGGATTTTGAATATTGAGACGCGACTTTTTCGAGAACACCATATCTCCCAAACAGCTCAGTGAATTTGAATGATTTTGGCCTGTTTGGCGTATAATTTATAGGCATTTTCAATGCAATTTAGTCCGTAAATAGTGGTGTGTTAATGCAATTCAGTCCGTGAATGGTGGAGTAAAAATCAGGCTTTGTCTTATATGTCAAATTAGGCATACTGCTATTATCAGATCAATTGATTGCAATACAGTAATGCGTCCATGAGTGATGATATATACTGGGTCACCCCGTGCAGAGTATTACAAAATCCAACCCTGGAAAAATACACTGCACATGTTAGGCTGTAACCATCTTAAGCTTGAGAGAGAAAAGAGCGTTTTGAATTTTTTAGTGAACTAAAATTAAAATTTCTCGAAACAAACAAAAATGGAAGTGAAAATAAAAAGAAAACAGAAATCTTCTCCTTAACTGGTCAAACCATACCTCTGTCTAGGCCATTATGCAGACAAAAACTGGCGATGTGCTCCTTGAGCTCCAATCCAAAAAGGAGGACCGAAAACTATTCGGAACTGCTCTTGCAAGGATATTTAGAGACGACTGTGGTATTTTTCACCTCATCCCAAGAGCCAAACTAGCGATATGCGACCTCGTGTAGTATACCGAGGTTGTAGAGATTGAGGAAGCTCTAAAGGCTGTCCTGGGGGAGCGCCACGGTGCGCCTCCTAGGATTAACCTAACAAAGAAATGCAACAGGGGCTGTGCCCTGGCCTTGGTTAAGCTGGACGCTGACCCTGCTAGAAATATAGAACTAGCAGCCCGATTTAATGTCGGATGGGTAAACTGCCGGGTGAAGGCGCACTGTGCCGAAAGCCGGTATTACAAATGCCACAATTACAGAGCCGGATCGAATAACTACCCGAGCGCGCGAGATCACGTAGAAGTATTGTCCAAATAGGTGACAAACAAAAGTCGTATTTGGACAATACTTTTACGCGATCTCACGCGCCCGGATGGTTATTCGATCCGGCTCTTCAGTTTTGGGAATGTTGCTCGCACGTGTATCGGAGAAGACGGCAGTGGAAATTGTCGCAGATGCGATATGGAGCGCCAGAATACTGCGGAGTCCCAGAAGAAGGGGACGCCGCGACTGGCCCCCATAGCTAAAAAAAATCCTTGATGGTTTTTGAGGCTTAGGAAAGGAGGTGCCGGCGCTCGACGACATGCGGCCGTTACCAACGGTCATGAAGTAATGCTCACGCTGTTTCAAGGGTCGATAAGTGATCCGAATTTTGAGTCTAACCCATCCCCCCTCGAATCAGCGGTATCACCTGTATGGAGTCTGTGATACATAACCCCACACAGCCAGGCGTGAACGAAACTGCTTTACAACCAGCGGCTACAGCACCCCTCAATCAAAATCCGGCATTGATGATACATGAAACCTTAAAAAAGCGATCTTATCTGAATATTTTTTCTTGTTAAAAAGAAAAATCAGTTAATCTAACCTCTAGTGCGTTACATATAATCGATTTTAGAATCTAAATATGTATCTTGTGCATCTGAATGGAATTCGGAACCTCCAGTAATTGTAATTAAATTATTAAACCCTTCAACTAGTTGAAATCCCGAACTTTCGGTAACCACTAGGAATCTGAATCAAAGTTGAAATCCTGACTCTTCGGTAACCACTAGGGATTAGGTTATTTAAACTATCATATATCAAATGATTTTAATTTTGTAAATTCTGATAAAATGTGGTATCCAAATTTCTTACCTTGGACTGATTACAGTTTTGACAAAATTCTTCATTAACACAATAATCTGTTTTTCCCCTGATTGCATAAATGGCGATCATTTATACTCTGATCTTTAGCTCGATGGTCATCCTTAACTCTATTGGTAGATGTAACACCATATTATATCTGTTATTTTGAAAACGTTTTTCAGCATTTCGCAAATAACAATTTGTCCGACGTAATCTGCATTATATCCCAATTGCTATTCTTTTCCAAATTCTATTTGAGTTTCTGCGAAATGAATGCAAATTCATTCGGAATGCATTACGGCGTAATACAGAATGGATGTGTTATAAAAATATAATTTAAAAAAAAATGTCCGTTGATACGAAATTTGTTTGGATTTCAGAACCAGAAAATGCATTGGGTTATAATGGAAACGGAATTTTTTCCACCTTATTCCGAATCATGCTTACCGAAGAAGCTAAATGAAGGGTACCCAGGTGAAAATATCCATTCAATACCTACAAACAGTCAAAATAATCTAAAAAACTGTGAAATCGTTCGCAGATTTCTCAAAATATTAAAAAATTATAGGCGATTCAAATTCAGGTTTTCTAGTTAAAAGGCAAAAGCCTACATTTATGAGCTTGACCGAATCAGATTCGAAATCTGTCTATTTTGGACTGCCAAAATAACGGATTTTATCGGATCATCTTGATTTTCCTTGCACATATTTCGTACCTCAATGGAAAAAAATCGAGTGACATTTCAGATGACAAAACGGACGATTTCGGATTGATTATGGAATTCAGAAGAATTTTCTGCAAACCGAATTCTGTGCAACATTTCAAGCGGGTGATCTTAAGCCTAATCCTTATTGTGCGCTCATGTAACAGAATAAAATATTTTCAATTTTGCCACTAGGAGTTCGAGATATATCAAGATACCTTCAGAAAAAGCAATAATTTGTTTCTTCTTGCAAAGTATTTTCATAGTTCGGTTGTTTACCTAATGGCGCCCCTATTCCTGGTGTTTCTCTTGATGGCTAAACTTATTCTTCTGACATACAACATTCTCCTGTCAGGTGTCTTCCTCCTGCCGAGCCTCCTCTTCATGACAGGTCGAGATATCCTCCTGCCAGCTATATAGCTTACCCTACCAGGCTTCCTTTCTCTAAAGTGCTTGGATATGGACTTGACCAACATCAATTTATTTGGCTTACTTCCAATAAAAATTCGCATCGGGTATTCTAGCTTTGAAGATACACTTTTCCTGCGCATGGACCAATTGAAATACTCGTTAGACGGAATGTCTATGGACCCATGCCAACCCAAGAACAAATTGTACTATTAACATTTAATGGTGACGTCTTTGCAATATTGGAGAGTAGCAATTTTCTTGCTGGAATCTACAGGGTGTCCCACTACCTGTGGGACGACCGGTAATGGCGGATAGATAACAAAAAAATAAGACGAAAATTAAAATACAACAATGTCGGGCGGTTCTTTGTTTAGAAACCACAGAGCAACAAAGTTCCGTGTAGGTGTAACGCCGCGCGCAGTGTGAGTGCTGCTGTCGCTGGGAGGCAGCCGGTTTGATTGGCGACGTCCCAGCGACAGCGGCACTCACACTTCGCGCGGCGTCACACTTACACGGAACTTGCTGCTGTGTAGTTTTTAAACAAAGAACCGCACAACATTGTTGTATTTGAATTTTGGTCTTTTTTTCTGATCTATCCGCCATTACCGGTTGTCCCACAGGTGGTGGGTCACACTGTATACATATACTTCTCAGTTACGCCTTAAAATACGGGCAAAAATAAACACAGGAAGCAGCATGATTACTCCATTGACATCCATGGACACTCCTCTATACCGTTGATTTTATTGCAAAAAAATGTAAAACGAAAATATGAAACTGGTTGTGATACGAAGTCATTTTTAAATGTTACAAGTCACTTGCAATATTAAAAAATAATAATGAAAACTCAATGTATTATGGTTCCCAAGGCTTCACTCTTTTTTTCAATGTCCCAGCAATTCATAACATGATTTGTTCATGATTTTAGGCATTACAAACACATTTAAAAGTGGCGGACATTTTTCTTCTTAAGAAAATAAGCTTCTATATATCTATTAATATTTTATCATTTTAGCGATAACGTTAGCAAATAAATTCGAAAAGAATAACAAATAAAGCGCTAAAAGTTTTGTTTGCATGTTTTGAATTTTTTTATGAAAGATAATCTTTTCTCTCTTCACAAATTCAATTAATAACGGCAACTACCCTAAAAATGAAATCTCATGAAAAGTCGGAACAATTTTACTGAAAAACAAATACTTTCCAGATAATATTTTTTGTTTTTTGAACTAACAGGCACCTTTAGAAAGATGTCCAACATATTTTTCAAATGGCTTTAAAAAATTCCGATTGAGACTCAAATTTGTATCCAAGTTCCATTCGAAAAAACTTCTTTATTTTTCCCAAACGAGCCTCGGTTTAGCTAGACAAATTTCTCTACTTAAACTGATTTATGAAATGTAAATATCAATATCTCAGCAGAGCAAGCTTGACTATAATTAATGAGATAACGACTACAGGGTATAATATATAATCGGATAAAGTTCTCGAATAATCAGTAGTTACACTTTTAAACAAATTCTTCATTAACGAAATAATCAGTTTTTCGTCTGATTGTAAAATATGGCGATCGTTTTTACTCTCGTCTTCACATTGATGGTCATGCTTAATTCTATTGGTGAATATAATACAATATTATATCTACAATTAAGAACATTTTTCAGCATTTCGCAAATAACAATTTGTCGTAATCCTCATTCTAAAACAAAGAAGAAGTTTACATATATCCCCGGTGGAAGAATCGCTGCAACAAAAATTAACTCTTAAACTCTACACAAATCAAAGATAATTTTTCATTTTTAAATTAATTAAATTAAAACAAGATGGCGATTCCCAGTTGCCAGTTGTTATTTTTCTAACTGGTATAAAATGAATCAGAGGAGTTTGATAATGAAGGCCAATATTTTATTTGTGTTTCATGTTACTGATTCTATATATTTTACACAAATTTGCGCACGGGAGCATGAGACAGTAGATTTTCTTTTTTGCGTTTAATTTCAGTATAGTAGTTTTTAAATGAAGAAAACAAAATAAATCGGCAACCTTATGTTTGTTAAAGGCAGAAAAATGTATTTCTAATGTGAAAGTTTTGAGACGCATAAAAGTTATTTATGGAACAACGTGTATTATTGACCAAACTTTTTTCCTCATGGCTTCTTGCAAAATTAAAAAAAAACATCCAAGAACAAAAAAAAACGGTAAGAATTCCGTCAAAAGACCATCAATAACGACAGCTACCTTCAAAGTGAACTTGCGTGAGAAGCAGCAAAGCTCACTTTATTCTTAGGGCACATTTTTTTTAGAGACAAATATATGTTAACAAAGCTTCGTTTATTTTACTCGACGATACCTTTCAAACCGATGCTTTCGAAAAAATTAATACTTTGTTTCTTCTTTCAGAGTTAAGCTCACAATTCGAGTGCTTACCTAATGGCGCTCCCATTCCTGGTGTTCCTCGTGGCGGCTCATTTTCTCCTTCACCTGACATACAACATTCTCCTGTCAGGAACTTTTATTCTGTTGAGTCTCCTCGTGCGCGGTCCAAGTCTCCTTCTGCCAGACACATAGCTTCATCTACCAGGCTTCCTGTTGATAGAATACTTGAATATAAAATCGATCAACTTCAATGTATTCGGCTTACTTCCGCTAAGAATCCGAACCGGTTATTCGAGCTTCGAAAATACACTTTTCCTGCAGATAAACCAATTCTAATACTCGTAAGACGGAATGTATATGGGCCTATGACAACCCAAGAACAAATTGTATTATCAACATCCGATGGTGACATCTTTGCAATATTGGAGAGTAGTAATTATTTTGCTGGAATATATACATATGAAACTCACTTTCGCCAAAAAGGAGCCAAAATACGGGTAAAAATAAACGCAGAAAGCGGCACGGTTACCCCGCTGACCGCAAAAGAAATCGGAGAATCTCCAGTAGGTCCCGCACGAAAAATAAGCGCTTATTTTACGGTAGAGTGTTTAGACCACAATCTTATACACCATTAATTTAAGTACTGAAAATGTGAAACAAAAATATATAACTTTTTGTTACCTAAGTCGTCTTATTATGATTCCCAAGACTTCAATCTTTTGTTATCGCTCTAGAAATTCCTTTTCGGACACAAAAAATGTTCCGTTTGGTTCACTTACGTAAACATTTTTAAGAAAAAATGTTATAGGTTTATAATGATTTACCTGAAATAATTTACCTATGGGGAAGAACACTCTAATGTAGATAGAAAAAAATTCCACTGCTGTAACAAAAATTTCATGAAATTAGTTACTTAGCTATATTAAAAATGTTTGCTATATGCTAAATGCAGCGAATTTAAACTCGAATTTTAAATTTAAACTCGATTCAAAACGCTTGCAAAATAGTATATTGAATTTTTGTTGCTCATTTATGAAAATGAGCAATGAGTGCGATTTGAAAATATTACATCTGTTTTGGCGATTTGTTGTTTCGTTTGATAGGAATAGAAAAAATTTAGTTCTGTACTGCTAACCTTCATTTCTAAAACAAGGAATGTTTTATACAATTTTGAATATCAGGATGAGAGAAATATTTTTATTCTTTTGTCGTATGCTATAAATCTCTATGGCTCAGTAAATAATTTCTTTTCAAGTATTCCTTTATATTTGCCTAGTTACAACTCCCACTCCTGGAAGATTTACAACATTCTAAGACCAACAGAAAATTTTTCAGAATAAATTGTGTTTTGAACGAAATAAATTAATTTCCAGCAGATAGTTCGATTTAGGAAATTCATTTTTAACCAAACAGTTGATAGTGTAAGCAAAAAATATTTCAATTTTGAATAAGAAACTGAATCTGAATTTTCAATTAATCTGCAAAAAAATAGTTGATCTTCAACCAAAGAGATGAATTTTCAACTACAAAAGAGAAAGTTTCGTCTAGAAAAGAGACATTTTCGACCAAATAGTTGCAACTTCAACTAAAAAAACGAAATAGTTAAATTTTCAACCTGAAAAGGAATTTTTAGGTAAGAAGTTAAACTTTCAATCAAGTAGTTGAATTTTCACAAATAATTGAATTCACTGACAATTTAACTATTCCAGTTTTGGAAAACTTATTTTTTTTTAGTTAAAAGTAAAATACTATTTGATTGAAAATTTAACTATTTGGCTGAAAATTCAACTAACTGGTTAAAGGATAAACTCATTGTCTAAAAATTCACATTGATTCAACTATTTGACTGGAAACTTATATTTTGTGGTTGGAAATTCATCTCTTTGTTTAAAAATTTAAGAAACTTGATGATCATTCATTTTTTATTGATTAAACGTCAATTTTTCGAGTAAAAATTCAACTATTCCATTTGTGTTTGCTTCTCAAAATGGGTTTGTTCTCAATTCATTATATATTTACTTGTGAGTCTTAACCCGATTTTCTCGTTTTATTAAGAAGCCTTAGTAAATTGTTTAAAACTCTCCGATAACAAATTTGCCGAATTATAGAATTCCCGAACAGTTTATAATATTGCCGAATTGGGAAATTCCCAAATAATAAAAAACCCGACAGAAAGTTGCTGATTCATGAAACATCCGAACTAGAAAGTTATCAAATTATAAAATTCCCAAATATAAACAATAAAATAACATTTCTTGTAAATAAAAAAAAAATTGTAAAATGATTTTTATTTTGATAATTTAAATAATTTTATGAATAAAGAAATCTTTATTGTTTAAATTCGAGAATTTCATAATTTGGGAATTTTGTTATTCGGATTTTTCATAATTCGGCAATTTTCTGTCGGAAATTTTCAAATTCGTTAATATTAAAAACTGTGGGGATTCTCATTATTTGGGAATTTTCAAATTTAGTAATTATTTTGTCTTATTCGGGATTTTTATGATTGTAAAATTTTATTATTCGGTAAATTCATTATTCGGAAATTTTATTATCCGGGAATTTTCCAATTCGGGAATTTTACAGTGTCGGGAATTTTATTTTTCAGGATTTTTCAGTCGTCCCTAACTTTTGTATAAACAAAAACTCTGTGATACAATTACTTTGCGGTTATGAGTAACTCAAGTTAAATAGATTTTTATTTATAAAATGTCCTTAGGTAAAATTTTATTTTTTAATATATACAATTAATGCCATAATGTGATTTGGCAGCAACCCACGCGACGTCCAGCTGTCCACATCGTAAGAAATTTTGGACAAATCATTCTGCCATTCTAGCATCACTATTTTGTGCATTTCCTTCAAACATTAATAATAATAAAAATTGTGGAAAAACGACACAAGGTACGAAAAAAAAATTATTATACAAAAGTTGTTCACCCAAAGAATAGATTAAAATTTGTTATGAACAACTTTTTGATAAGACGCGTAGTTCTTGTTAAAAAAAACAATATTAAGAATAAAGAACTAAATTTTTTGGAAAAACGACCCAAGCTGCGAAAAAGATGACTAGACAAAACATGTGCACCCAAAAAAGTTCTACAAATTTTTCATTAATCACTTTTTGATAGGATGCGTATTTTTTGTTTCAATCGTAAAAATACCGTGAAATTTTTTTTGAAAATAGAGAAAAAAATTGTTTTTTGTTCAAATGTTAAAAAATACCATTAAAAATAAACGAGTTATAATAAAAACACATCTGTTTCAATATTAATACATATTATAAATTGCAATAATATGAATTTATTGGAATAATACATTTTAAGTGTAGCTGAGAATGAAAATTAATACAAAATACAGTAGAAATATTGAAGTAATCATCGAAAATAAAATTTGTACTTTATTTTGTAATATCTGAATAAGCAGTCCCAGACCAGATTTTTTATTTAAAAATGCACCTATTTGTTTGAAAATTCATCTATTTCAGTTGAATTTCACTGTTTTTGATTTAAAATAAAAATATTATTTGATTAAAATATGAACAATTTTGTTTTGTTATCTGAAGAAAAAATGTTAAAAAGAAACAAATTTATATCCTTAGCCCAAAAGTAGAATTTTCACTAAGAGAATTAGTTCAATTGCAACTAAAAGATATAAATTGTAAGGGCAGATTTCGGCCTCAAAATCTTACCCAAACTGAATGGCTGGCTTATTGAAGGATAAAAAAAAGGAATTAATATTGAACTGTTTATTTATCTTAATTTCGTTTCAATTATCAAAACTTCTTTTAAATCCAAATTTTATAATTTTGTTCATACTAAAATCTAGGGCATCAACCACTAGCAAAAGTTAAATTCATTACGATTGTCTGGCTAATGAAAGATTTCTATGTCACTGTTAACAACTCTACCGAAATTCTAACAATTTTAAATTCCATAGAATAAATATAAAATCAGGATGAAGGTTTGCCTAACTAAAAATAAATTGAGGACATATTTCCAAAAAAAATGGTTTAAAATTCTTTATTTTAATAATTTATAAGGAGGAAACTAGTTACAAAAAACGCGTGAAATTTAAGGATTAGAACTAGATCTTGAGAGCCTATGAAATTTACGATTGCGCAACAGATAAACCCAAGATTCCTCATTCTTACCATATTATGGCACGCGGTCGACCCATTTCCCAACATTTACAATCTAAATGTGGACCACGTTTCTCAAGATGTTGAAGGTGTGAGTGGAGTGTGAGGGTGGAAGCCCAGGATGTGAGTAGGGTTCTTTGGGGTGAATTGGGGAGAGAAAAATTAATTTTTCAATAATTGAGTGTTTATAGTCGCATCAAATGCCAGGGTCATTAGGGACTGTTCTATAGGGTGAATTAGAAACTGTAGGGTATCTGTAGTGTATTATACCAAGAAAAAGAAACGAAGCTTTCTAAAAAGACATCCAGCCTCACTTTTCGCTTTGGCATTCGAACCCGCGTCAGCGTGGCTACCAAGGCTGCAGTGTTGGAACATTAGACAATCACGATACCATCTGGGCCACGATGACTTCCTGAAAAATTAATTTTCAGCGTAGTTGTGAGGTGGAATTTGGTGTTTGGGAATTTGAGGGGGACAAGGGTGGTTCTCATAGTGTTGGGCCGGTAGGCGGCAATAGTCTTGAGAGACATGTGTCGGTTGCAGAAGGTAATGCATGGAGAGATGTTAGTTACAAGCGGAAGAGTGGGACGTGGGAGAGCCGGAGGTGGTCAACGAGAGTGCTGGCAGTGCTGGTAGTGAAGTAGACGGGGAGAAAATTTTCCACACGCCATGACGGTTAAGAGTGCCTGGCCTGGTGTCGAGCAGCGCGTCAGGGAAAGGGAATAGGCTGAACTGCTGGGACGAAGGAGGCAAGAAGGCGAGGGAGAGAATGACTAGCGCAAGTACGAGGGAGGATCTCTTGATAAGAAGAGAAAGGACAGACAGCTGGAAGGTCTTATGAAGGACTTGAGGATTAGAGATGAGAAATCGGAAAAGGAGATGAAAGAGCTGAGGGAGAAAGTAGAAGGATGAGAGAGAGGTTGTGTTGTCAGTAAGGAAGGAAAAATAAGTTAAAGTAAAGCAGATGGAATAGGAGATTAGGGTGTGGAAGGAAAGGACAAGAAAAAGGCTTGCGAAGGTGGAGGGCAGGTCGGACATGGAAGTAGGTAACAGGCGAGATGGCGAGAAGAAAGGTATTTGGCAGAGGGTAGAGAATATGATAGAAGAGAAAGTCGGAGGGCTTACGAATGAAAAGGAGGAGATGGCGGCTAGGGATAGGATAAGGGCAATGGAGTTGAAAACGGGGAGAAAAGAGAAGGCAGACAGGAGAAATAATATTGTGATGAGTGGGTTGAAGCTAAGGAGCGGAGAAGGAAGGGATGGTGTGGAAGCTTTACTACAGCGCATAGGCTGGTTTAAAGGCAAGGCAGGTACAATTAGGCTGGAAGGGAGAAAGGAAAAGGAAGTGACAGTTGTGGATTTGGAGAGCTGGGAAGAGAAGTTGCAGAGAATGCTACAAGACAGGGCTAGTAGGGAGAGAAGTGAAGGGAAAGCGGAGAAGCTAGTGTATCAGAAAATAAAAGTAGACGAGAACATGTGGGAGTGAACGAGGAGAGAGAGCTGTTGAAGGATGTACAGGGGGTTTGTTACGTAGGAAGTAGGAGGAACTCTTGGAAATCGCTCAGCAATCTAGCATTCGTGAGAAATCTTAGAAATCTTTGGCTCAGTGTGGAGAGGGGTGAGGTGGTGTGAAGCATTACGAAATACACTCCTATGCGTGGAAAGAACAGCCGATTGAATCCGAAAGCCGCCGAGTTAAGCCGAGTCTGTAGAATCCCACATGAATTCTGATCGCGAGCAGAGTCGGAAATCTCGGAACTCCCCGCAATCTCAACGAAATCTTGGAAATCTCTGGAAGAATTCAATACAGATTGCCGCATTCACAGTTTTAGGATTTCCAGCTTTCGCAGCGAGTGGCTCCTCGCTTTCAACGGGATATCGCCACCATTGACCAGAAGTAACTCTTACTCCAAGCACACCACACGGTCACATAATTTACGGATAGACCTGGTATTATAAGTTTGGTAATGACCTGCTACTGGGAGAAGTATGAATTCAAACAGTATCCCGAAAGTAGATTTCTAGGTTCATTTCTTTAATTCTGTTTAAAGAGAAAATAAAGAAAAGCCAATTGAAGTCGCTGATAAAGAGCCCTTCTATAAAAAGTTAAAACCGGAATGTCTAGTTGTTCGAGATGAAAGGACATCAGCGACCCTTGACTATCTTTATATTCACTCTTCGAGAAAGCCAGGCACGTAAAACTCTTATCTGCTCCGCAAAGAAATGCGACTAGTACAAATGAAATGTACATAAAAAGCCCTATTCAAGTGAGCAAATGTGTATTTACTTGTTCAATGAATGAAACTCTCAACCTGTAGGAAGGTAGGTCCGTTAGATTTTCTTAGTCGTAAAAGAGTGGCCTTACACTTGACGATAAGGGAGACCACTCACGAAGATATTAGCAGCTTTATTACTAACTTGAAGAGAAGTGACTTGGCCCTATTACAGCCTTGGTCTTTCGTAACACCCTCTGCTGATTCTCCTATCATAAATGTATAAAGTTAGGACAAGAAGTTATCTGATTAATTATAGAATAACTTATCCAATAGTTTATTGAAGGGTTCTTGTGATTGAATTACTTGTTAAGTTCAAAACTCAACATAAATTTCAAGTGAGAGATCAACTTCTACCATTCTAATTCTTCTACCTTCCTAAGCTAATATTTACTACTTTTCTTGGGGCTACTTTCGACCTCTCGTCCCCACTCGTTGCAACCGTAGTTTTGCCCTCCTTCCTTCTTCTCCCAGAAGGCTCATGAGAAATACATAATGAACAGTGCCAGTGGCGTGAGAGACGCCTGAAAGGAAAGATGTTTGATACTTATGGGCCCCTGCGGAGAGCTTTAAATGGTAACCTGGTGAAGCTCTTTGCCTGGGGCGATTGCTAGAGAGATTGATCAGCAGCCTGGGTTGGAACAATGTTATAGATCGAATGTGTTGTTTAAATAATCAACACGGGAATTCTAGGTTAAACTAAAAATATATACCCCCTCCCCCTTTCCCAACTCGTACACTGAATGCCTTGATCCCCGACAGTATAACGAGGCTAGCACCGAGTGAGTCACGCTTCTTCTGAAAGGAATTTGTCTTAATGGTATGATGATAGTTAAACTTTTGAATTGATTGTTTGAATTTGAACCAAAAAGTTGAATTTTCAACAAAATAGTTAAACCCTCATCCAAAAAATGTTGATTTTCAACCAAGAAGATTGTGTATAAAAAAATCAACAAAATAGTAGAACTTACAATTTTTTTTTAACTCCTACGAAAAAGGGTTTCATAGGGTTTAAGACGTTATTCAAATCGTGAAACCTCCCCCTTCTATAATTTCTCCCCCTTCCTCTCCCTACTTATCCTCCCCACACTTGAAACTTCGCTTCTCCTCCTTTCCACAATATCTTCCTCCTCTAATCGCCCCTCTCCTCACTTCTTCAGCAAACACTCCCCTCCCCCCACTTTCCATCCCCATCTTGACTGGACCCTCCCCCACTTACCCGCTTCATCCTACTAGCACTTCCCTTTCACTCATTTTCCCTCACATCCCCTAGTATATCACTCCTTACTTCCGCTCATTTTTCCTCTCCTCACTCACATACCCCTATCATTTTCCGTACCCCCCTCACCCAATCCTCTCTTTTCCCTTCACTTCCCCTAGCTTCCATCAGCTCACTTCTCCTAATCTCACTTCATTTCCCTACCTTCCCCTTCTATCATTTTCATTTATTTCACCTACTTCCCCTCCACTCATATTCCCTACTTTCCCTTTCGGAAAGGAACAATTTTTTTATGTTTATCAAGTCTGTAAAGTTAAAATGAAATCTGAGAATTTTCAACAGAAAATTATTCTTTATCGTAAGTATTCAAATAAAAAAGTTACTTTTACAGAGGCTATTTTGACTGTTTTCTTCCTAGCCTTAAAAAACACTTTTTTTTAACATTTCATAGCCCGACAAAAAAGGTAGAAGTTTCGACGGACCAGACTTATCAATTCTAACGTATTTTGGATCGCTGAATCTGAATCAGCAGTCGGGATTCCTAATTTATACCTCGTTGTCTTTCTAACCTCAAAAAACACTTTTTTTGTACATTTTACAGTCCCATAAAAAAGTTCACGTTCCGACGGACCAGACTAGTAAATTCTAACGTATTTTCGGTCGCTGAATCCGAATCTGTAGTCGGGATTTCAAATTTATATCTTGTTTTCTTCCTCACCTCAAAATTCCCTACACTAATGAACCACTTTTTTGGTACATTTCACAGCCCTAAAAAAAAGTAGAAGTAACGACGGACCAGACTAGTCAATTTCTAACGTATTTTGGGTCGCTGAATCTGAATCTGTAGTCGGGATTCCCAATTATTATCTTGTTTTCTTCCTAACCTCAACATTTCCTACACTCATCAACCACATTTTTGGTATATTTCACAGCCTTACAAAAATCTAGAGGTTTCAAAGGACCAGACTAGTCAATTATAATGTATGTTGGGTCGCTGAATCCGAATCTGTAGGCAAGATTCCGAAGTTATTTCTTATTTTCTTCCTAACCTCAAAATACACTTTTTTTTTTGGTACATTTCAAAGCCCCACAAAAAGAGTAGAAGTTCCGACGGATCAGACTAGTCAATTCTAACGTATTTTGGGTCAATGAATCCAAATCTGTAGTCGCGATTTCAAATTCGTATCTTATTTTCTTCCTAACGTCAAAATTTCCTACACACACAAACCACTTTTTTGGTACATTTCACAGCCCTACAAAAAAGTCGAAGTTTCGACGGACGAGACTTTTCAATTGTAACGTATTTTGGGTCGCTGAATCCGAATATGTAGCCGGAATTCCGAAGTTATTTCCGAAATTCTCGTTTTCTTCCTAACCCTAAAAACACTTTTTTTTGTACATTTTACAGTCCCACAAAAATAGTAGATGTTCCGACAGACCAGACTAGTCAATTCTAAGTTATTTTGGGTCGCTGAATCCGAATCTATAGTCGGAGTTTCAAATTTATATCTTGTTTTCTTCCTAACCTCAAAATTTCCTGCACTCATAAACCACTTTTTTCATACATTTCACAGCCCTACATAAAAGTAGAAGTTTCGAAGGAGCAGGCTATTCAATTCTAACGTATTTTGGGTCGCTGCATCCAAATCTGTATTCGGGATTTTAAATTTATATCTTGTTTTCTTCCTAACCTAAAAATCTCCTACACTCAGAAACCACTTTTTTCGTACATTTCACAGCTCAACTAAAATAGCAGAAGTTTCGAGGGATCAGACTAATGAATTGTAACGTATTTTGGGGCGCTGAATCTAAATCTGTAGGCGAAATACCGAAGTTAGCTCTTGTTTTCATCCTAAACGCAAAAAATGTACGAAAAAAGTTGTTTCTGAGGTTAAGATGTTTTAAGTTTTGGAAAAAACAAGAACTAACTACGGAATTCCGACTTTGGATTCGGATTCAGAGACTCAAACTACGTGAAAATTGGCTGGTCTCGTTCCTCGGAACACTTACTTTTATGTTTTTTGTGGAGCTGTGAAATGTACCAAAAAAAGTGTTTTTTTTTCAGATTAGGAAATTTCAAGCTTGGGAATAAAACAAGAGCTGACTTTGGAATTCTACTGTGGATTCAGATTCAGCGCTCCAAAATACATAAGAATTGACTAGTCTGAAACGTCTGACCTACTTTTTTTGTGGGTGTGTTTTCTTAGATGTTAAAGGGGTGTCGACCAGTGTGAATAAATATTCAAGGTGTTAAATTAAAATTTCGATCATTTGGTCTATATTTTTGTCATAACAAATATTACAAATGCATATTGGTATACAAGAAATCGCGCTCTTCTCTAGCTTAGTGGTAAGAGCACCTAATCGGCAATCAGTTTATGTGGGTTCGATTCCTACCGCAATTCATTAAAAAGAGGATGCTCTTTCGCCATTAAGCATTCATAATATTTTTATTACAAATAAATAGACCAAATGATTTAAATTTAGGTTTAAAATCTTGAATATGCTATTTATTTCCACTCTTTTCTCTCTGATATGAATAAAAAAATGAGACAGGGAATAAAAACAGATCCTGTTGGAATAAAGCCTGAAAAGGCGTAAGACCAAAAACAAATGCTATAAGAATAAAGGATGAAAAGAAGGAGCAAAACGGATCCAGATGAGAATTCTGAATAAAGTGAAACTTGCATTGGCAAAAGAAAAGCGAAACCAGAATGAATCATAACTAGATAAAGATGCCAAAAAATGAAAAAAAAAATGTTGGTAATGCAAATTTTTTTTCTTCGAATGTCTATGCATTTCCCCTGACCCAAATTTTTTCGAATCCTAAAAAAAGCGTTTTTTTGTGTTGGACAAAAATTACAGTTAGAGGTCGCGCAAGCCCCATGAAGTTTAACACGTATGTCCCATAAGAAAAAGAATACATTATTCTAAGACAATATAGTTTTAAACAGTAATAAATTGTTTAAACAAATACTTTGTAATATTTCATTAATTATTGCTTCACTTGCCAACAGCCATACCACGCTGAAAAAACCAGTTCTCGTCAGATCACTGAAGTTAAGCAGCGTTGAGCGCGGTTAGTACTTGGATGGGTGACCATTCGAGAAAACTGAGTGCTATTGGCACATCGTGGGTGTGGTGAGCCCACACTTGTAGTTATTTATCTACAAGAAACTATCCACCTAGAAACACTACCCGAATCGGGTAGTGTCACGCCTACCCTGAAAGGGAAATGTCTTAATGGTATACATACATACATACATACATACATACATAAATTGCTTCACTTTAACTGAATGGTTGCTAAAAGAACAATTATTTTTGTAAACATGGATTAATTATTACCTCACTCTTATTGAAAAGGGGACAAAGAGTAGACAATTTCATAAAGAAGCACAACTTTCTAGCATTATTTTAGAAGAATTTTGTTATAAATAATAAAACGTTGTCTAAGCAAATACTTTGTTAATTTAATTAATCAAAATTAATTTAGAAATTTTAGAAAAAACCGCAACTTTCTGGCACTATTCAAAGATGATAAACAATAAAATGTTTAAAAAATTATGTTTTTTAAATTTTAATTAATTATGATGTCATTCTTATTTAAGAGTGGACAAAAAGTGGAGAATTTCTGAAAAAACCGCAACTTTCTGACATTATTCTAAAAGAATATTGTTAAAAATAATAATACATTGTTTAACCAAATACTTTGTTAACTTTCATTATTTACTTCTTCATTTTAACTGAAAAAATCATGAAAATGTAAAAATTTCAGAAAAACTGAAACTTTCTAACATTACTTGAAAATAATAGTAATAAAAATAATAATAATTTGTTTAAACAATTATGTTTGTGAACTTGAATAAATTATTACCTTACTCTGATTGAAAAGTGGACAAAATGTGGAAAATTTTAGAAAAACCGCAATTTTCTAGCATTACTTATTTTACTTATTTTACCAGTTCTCGTCAGATCACTGAAGTTAAGCAGCGTTGGGCGCGGTTAGTACTTGGATGGGTGACCATTCGAGAATACTGTGTGCTGTTGGCATATTATGGGTGTGGTGAGCCCAAACTTGTAGTTATTTATAACTACAAGAAAACTATCCACCTAGAAACACTACCCGAATCGGGTAGTGTCACGCCTACCCTGAAAGGGAAATGGCCTAATGGTATACATACTTATTTTACATATATTCTTAAAAAAATTAATTAATTATTTCAACAATTATGCTTGTTGCTTTAGAATAATTATTACCTCACAATAATTGAAAAATGGACAAAAAGTGAAACATTTAAGAAAAAAACGCAACTTTTCAGCATTGTTTTGAAAGAATATTTGTATCCATATATATATCATTAAACCATTTCCCTTTCAGGGTAGGCGTGACACTACCCGATTCGGGTAGTGTTTCTAGGTTTTTTCTTGTAGTTATAAATAACTACAAGTGTGGGCTCACCACACCCACGATGTGCCAACAGCACTCATGTCAGTATTCTTGAATGGTCACCCACCCAAGTACTAACCGCGTCCAACGCTGCTTAATTTCAGTGATCTGACGAGAACTGGGGTTTTCAGCGTGGTATGGCCGTTGACATTTTTAGAAAAAAACCCGAATTATCTAGCATTATTTGAAGAGAATACTATTGAAAATAATAGTAAACTATATAAACAATTATGTTTTTTAACTTAAATAGTATATTAGTTCTAACTGAAAAGTTTAAAATCAGTTTAAAAATTCGGAAAACCCGCGACTTTCAAACTCTATTATAAGAGAAAATTGCTATAAACAATAATAAATTGTTTTAAAAATTTATTAAACATCTAATCACTTTTTCGTCTCTTGTTTTGTTTTTACAAAAATTTAATTTTTTTAGCTTTACTCTTATTTTCTACGATTAAAAGAAAATCTACTCGTCCTATCTGAAAATTATTTATAACAAATTTGTAGACCCTTTTTGGATGAACAACTTTCGTCTATTAATTTTTTTCATACCTCGTGTCGTTTTTCAACAAATTTAATTTTTTTTTTAATGTTATTTTTAGGATTAAAACAAAAACTACGCGTTCTATCAAAAATTTATTGATGACAAATTTGGATGAGTTTTCACTCTTTTTTGGAGGAGCTACTTTGACTATTTAATTTTTTCTTAGCTTGTGTCTTTTGTCCAAACATTTTATTTTTTTATTTTTAATGTTGTTTTTTTCCGAATAAAACAAAAATTACGTGTCCTTCAAAAAAGTAAATGATAACAAATTTATCGACCTCTTGGGGGGCACAAGTTTTGTGAATTCACTTTTTTCGTATCTTGCATATTTTAATCGCAAAATATAATTTTTTTTTTATTATTTCTTGTGCGATAAAAATTAGAATTTTCGATTTTTCAAAAAATTCTGAAAGTTGTTCTGATAATATTGTCGGGCTTTCAAAAAGCAACTTTTCCCTTTTGTGGACTTTTTTCATATCGTGCGTTGTTTGGCTTGAAATGTTGATTTTCCTTTTTTTTTGGATTTTGAAAATGCTTTAACTCTGCTAATTTTGTTTTTATTGATAAAAAATTCTTAGGATAAAGCGTTCGAATTTTCGAGTCCTGCGGCTAGCCGTACATAGAATTTTCAAATATTGCAAAAAAAAAATAGTTTCCAAAATTTAAAAAATGCTCTAACTTCTTAAATTTTTATCCAAGAAAGCGGGTTAACGAACTCGATCTTTCTTCTTGGGTTCTGAAACTGTGTGCCAAAGCACAATCAAATCCGACTAGTCTTTCAAAAGTTATCCGGTATACAGACGACGACAGACAGACAGACATCGTCGTAAAACCGGTTTTTTTCGGATTCAGGGGGTCTCGAAACGTGGAGATTTAAAGAAATCCGAGATGTGCAGTTTTCACATAAAACTGATACCTTCTCATTATGATGAGAATGTAAAAATTGCAATGCATTTTTGGACCACCCTAATGTATAATCGTTATTGATTGCTGTTATCTCCTCTAATACTTGTATTAAAAGTTGCGTGTTTCAGAAAAGGTATTCTTCTTCCGATCTCTCTAGTAGCTTCGTGGTTAGAGCACCTGACCGGCAATCAGTTGACCTGGCGTTCGAATCCCAGCGGGGCGAGTGGAGATCTTTTTTCTGAATAAATTTAATTAAATTTTTTTTCAATTATAGCTCCATCTAGTCTGAGACGACGTTAAAGATTTTCTGTATTAGAGGAGATAACTTTGATCGGTATTGTGTGAATAGATTTCCCTTCCATTTGATCGTTACCCCTATGTTAATACAGATTCCTAGTAAAAATTGACTTGTATGAAAACATAACATCTTGAAAAATAAAGCGCGTTTCAAAAAAGGAATTCTTCTTCCGACCTCTCTAGTAGCTTAGTGGTTAGAGCACCTGACCGGCAATCATTTGACCTGGCGTTCGTATCCCAGCGGAGTGAAAGGAGAAGATCTTTTTTCTGAATAAATTTAATTTCAGAAATTCCGGTAAAAATTATATCAATATGTAGAATAAATTTGTCCAGTTCTCGTGAAGTGAATCTCACATTCATTTTTTGTCGATTCTTTTTATTGTGCCTGTAAATTATCTTCGGTTTCTCCATTGTCGTTAAATTACAAACATTTATTTGCTTGGCTCTTCCTTATTCCTTGTGATTCTCTCTGTTCCTTTCGGCTTTGTCTCGTAACGAGAGGACACGATAACGAGTCGCCCAACGAGATTCACCGATTTATTGGCGTAGTTTGTTTTCCAATGACTGCTGCCTTCGCTATATTGTTGGAGATTGTAGGGCAAAAACCATGCTGGAATGAGAAGAATGCGCTGGGATCCTTTTGCGACTAACGCTTTTCTTTTAACCCCGGCCGAAAAAGATTTAGTGTTGAGCTCGAAAAATATATTTCGAACAAAGCTCGCTTGAGGGTGGCGATTCGGAACGACTTCAAATATTATGTCCTTTTCAGCTCTATCCAGGTCAAAGGGCCTAGCCTAGTCCAGGTCGAGTGCCCTTGAGCCTTATCCAACCAGACTCGGTCCTATGTATACGTTACAAAAAAAAACTCTTTCCTGAAATGTTCAGCTATTTAACCTTGAAGATGATATTTCAAGGTCACGTTTATGGTTGTCCAGTTCTTTGCGTATATATTGGATTGTTTTTGACGAATATAAATCAGCCTAGGGTCAAATCAAAGACCTCTTAAAAAGACATTTAAGAAATTTTTTTCTTAATTTTTGACGCGAAATTCTGATTTTGACAGACATTGAAATATTTTTATTCGAATTTACTCAAAAGCAAAAATACATACAATTGCGAAAAATTACACACAGTTGGCCTACATATCAAGTATTCATTATACATTGTTTGAGAATTTTTGAAGCAGTGGAACATGGTAGAAAACATTGGAAACGTACTTTCATACGAATATCGGACTTCTCAGACATTACATGACTATGAAAAAAATTATAAAAGTGACTTATTCACCATTTGCAATAAAAATAGTCATGTGAGAACATTCCCAAAACTTCTGACACTCACAAAATATTTTTCTACTCGATATTCTTCTAATTGCCATATCTTTTGCAGTCTATAAGGTCACTGGAGCTTACCAATTTTTGTTAGTAATATACTATTTATGATTTCCTTCGAAGACCATAATTTTGGTTTAAATCACTTTAATTTTGAGGCCCATGTTCTTCATACTTGTATTCAGTTTACTCAACATTCTTTGCAAGTCTTCGATTGAATCTGCCGTAAAAACCTTGGTATCTTCAAACGCTAACCCACGCACCCTCACTGTCCCGAGATCCACACCTTCTTCGTCGAAAAAGGGCCATTCTTAGACACTTGTCCATGTGAATGAATAATTTAGAACACGTTTTGAAAAATGCCGTTCTTAGCATGAATTTTACATAAAACTGCTACTTTGCGTTTTTTGGAGCATGTTCAGTTCACAAGACATGAGGATCGGATGGAGGGGTGGGGCGGTAAAATTGAAAGTTTTTGGATGTAAATTAGTCCTTGAACCTTCCTGAAGAGTTGACCAAACCAAAATAAGTTAATAACAAGTTCTTCTCTTTTTTGATTTTTTTCGAAAACCGAGTTGTAAAATGGCAAATCAGCTTAATTTTTGAACAATGTTCAGGTTTATATCCTGATATTTCGAAAGTATTAAAATAATGCGAACTGATAAGAAAATCCAACTATTCTTAGTTAAATGTTCATTATTCTCTGTTGAAAAGTCTACTATACAATTTTTGGTTAAGAATTAATCTTTTTTTTGTTAAAAGTTTTGTTATTTCGTTCATAATTTGATTATTCGGTTAAGAATTCAACAATTTTGTTAAAAAGACATCTCTTTGGTTAAAAATTCAATTGTTTGGTTGAAAATTCGTCTTTTTGATTTAAAAATTCAATGATTTGATTAAAATTTTTGTTTCTTTTTTTACTCTAAAATTTTGTTTGTTTGTTAAACGAAAATGCCTTTTTTTGTTTAATTAAGAATTCAACGATTTCATTACTATTTTTGGTAATCAAATTGTTGAATTTTCAAGCCAAAAACCAAATAATAAAACTTTTAACCAAAAAAAAAAAAATAAATAAATTCTTAACTAAAAATTTTATAGTAGATTTTTCAATAGAGAATAATGATCTTTCAACTGAAAATGGTTGGATATTATTATGATTTCGCATTGCTTCAATACTTTCAAAATTTTAGGATAGAAAACTGGAAATTGTGGTTGAAAAATCAAGTTAATTTTCATTGCACATATCGGTTTTCGAAAAAATGGAAAAAATAAATACCTGTTATTAGCTTTTTGTGAGATAAAGTTGTGTGGCTCTTTAAGGTGGGTTTAATGAACAAATCTGCACCCAATAAATTGTAATCCCCCCTCCCCCCAATTCATCGTGTATTTTGCCCTGAACATGCTCCAAAGAATGCAAAGTAGCAGTTTTATATAAAATTCATGCTAAAAACGGTATTTTTTAAATGTTTTCTAAATTAATTATTTACATGGAAAAGATTCTAAGGATGGCCCTCTTCGACGAAGGAGGTGTGCATCTCGAGACAGTGAGGTTGCGTGGGTTAGCGTTCGCAGATACTAAAGTTGTTACGGCAGAGTCAATCAAAGACTTTCAAAGATTGTTGAGAAAACTGAATAAGAGTATGAACAACATGAAACTCAAAATCAACGTAAATAATACAAAAATTATGGTATTTGAAGGAAATCGCATATTACTAAAGAAATTGGTAAGCTCAAGTGGTCTTATAAACTGCAAAAGGTCTGGGACCAAAATTACGTATTTTCCCTAGATTTTGGGATGCTGAATCCGAATCCTGAAGAGAAATATTTGAGCGACGTCAATTTTCTTTGAAAATTGAAAGCAAATGCGTTTTGGAAATTTTTTAAAAAACAACATAGGGGCGAAATTAACGTTCGAGATACTTCTGATAGGGCTTATAGTAAAGATTGAGGCTTACCATTTAAGATGATTATATTGAGAAAAAAATTGTGTGATATTGAAAAAGCAAATTAATTATTGCCGTAGTTATTAAATAAGTTTAATAAATAACAGTTTTCATTTCCTATAAGTAAATTAAATTGATCCTGTAAGTAAATATAAAAGAAATAAACATTTGACGGGCCTGTAATATAATTTATCATTCTTATTATTTTTATTTTTATGTTGGCACACTTATTTTCACTATTTAAAGACATTGATAGGCCCACCAAATGTTTATTTCTCTTTTATGTATCTAAAGAATCGTGTAATAAGTACATGGACTCCAACTGAAGGTGTAAAGGATGAAGTGGTTTTGGGAGAAAAATACGGCTCGGAAAAAGCAGTACGTGCAGATTTTGATGTAAGTGGTGAAAAAGGGATGAGAAGGAGAGAAAGAAAAAGAAGCGAGAATAATTTGTGCACGTATAAATGACGCAGAGGAAGATAAAGAAGTACATGGGCAGAAGAAGGACACAGAAAGTACAATGAATGCACGACACGCACATCCGCTACCGAAAATGACTAATGAGAACAGAGGAGAATAAGGAAAGGAGCACGCGTGAAGGCAGAAGCATGAAGGAGCACGCGTGAATGAAGAAGCATGAAGGAACGAGGACGCGAGAAGGGAGAAGCTCGCGTGAGGGAAGAAGCATGAAGGAGCACGCGCGAAGGCAGAAGCATGAAGGAGGACGCAAGAAGGGAGAAGCACGCGTAAAGGCAGAAGCATGAAGGAAGGAGAACGCGAGAAGGAAGAAGCACGCGTGAAGGAAGAAGAATGGAAGAAGGAGAACACGAGAAGGGAAAAGCACGCGTGAAGGAAGAAGCATGAAGGAACGAGGACGCGAGAAGAGAGAAGCACGAGTGAAGGAAGAAGAATGAATGAGCACGCGTAAAGGAAGACGCATGAAGGAGGACGCGTGAAGGAAGAAGCATGAAGGAAGGAGGACGCTAGAAGGAAGAAGCACGCGTGAAGGAAGAAGCATGACTGAAGGAGGACGCGAGAAGGGAAAAGCACGCGTGAAGGAAGAAGCATGAAGGAAGGAGGACGCGAGAAGGGACAAGCACGCGTGAAGGAAGAAGCATGAAAGAAGGAGGACGCGTGAAGGGAGAAGGATGCGTAAAGGAAGAAGCACGGAAGGAGTGTGGGTGGAGGAATGAACGGAGAAGACAAAGGCGTTTGGCGCGCATCTCTATCCAAGATGGATTATAGAAAAGAGAAGGAAGGGAGGCACTTACTGGAGGAGAAGGAAGAGGACCGATGTTAAGCTCGATGAGGAAAGAAGGCACGAGCTAACATAATAGGTGAGAAATTGAAACAAAAATATAATATGAAGCCAAAAGATGAAGAGACTTATTTCTAGGAAATATTTCTAGAAAATATTTTACGACCACAAGTTGAATTGTGTCTTTCGGATTTTCAGATAGGGAAATGTCGTGTATCTCACACGTGCTGAGGTAGGCAACTGCGTCTTCTGCGGATTTTCCACAAGTCTGCCCTGCAGATATGAAGGTACTTATTGGATACCGATGTACACATATAGATCTATCTCGCGAATCTCACAAATACTCGAGGAAAATAACATTTGCAACGCGAAAGTATTTCCTTTTCCGTTCGAATTTCCTGACGTCCCCTTAAAGCTGGATGACCAAATGCAATATAGAGTCGAGATATGTCAGAATCAGGTACAAAGTAAAACGATATATTCAGTTTGTAAATGCTATTTATTTATCTAGGAGATAGGCCCTTTCAATCTACTTTCAGGATTTTTTGTAGTTCTATTGAAGGTTTGATTTATGTTCTATTTCCAAAGAAATATTCCTTATGGAAGTGAAAATCAAATCCAATCTTTTCATTTGAAAACTAACGAAATTATTATGAAACAACAGTTTTAATATTCAATTATTTTTTCAGATTGACTCAAAAGTTATTTCACTCATAAAATTATTATTAAGAGGTTCTAAATTTACTGCGTCGATCTTTTCTTTGTCCTTTATTTTTAATTGAGTATAGTTCTTGAAACAAAAACCGCTTTGAATTCATATGTAAACTGTCAATCCTTTCAGGTTGAAGCCACAATTTTATTTCTAATAGGAAGCTTCAAAATAGGAACAATGAGTACTAAAGTTTAGTAAAACGTAAATTTAGATTCTTTAGTATTTTTCTTGTATAAGTAATTTAATAAAAATTATTACCATCATTAGTTTTTAATTTCAAGAACAAGTGGAGTCTTAAACCTTCTTAGTTTATTATACATTTGAAAAAATAAAAATAAAACAATATCAAATTTTTACTCGAAAATGAGGATTTTTTTTAATGAATTCAATGGAAATTTTCCAGATTCCCTAAATTTCTTAAAATCTCTGCATTCTCCAAAATCCTTGATTATTCTAAATTTCCTGAATTATTTTAATGTACAGAATTCTTAAAATTCCTTGAACTACCTGAATTTCTTGAATACAATAAATGCTTTGAAATCCCTAAAATTAACGGAATTTCCGGAAATCCTTGAATTCCTTAAATATACTGAATTTCTCGAATTCTCGGAATTCGCTGACTTCTCTGAATTCCTGACATTCTTTGTATTATCTGAATCCCCAGAATTCATGAAATATTCTGAATCCCTGAAATTCTCTGAATCCCGGAAATTCTCTAAATTCCCACGAATATTCCTTATTCCTTGAATTCGCTATATTCCCTCCATTCCCTAAATGCACTAGAATTCCTGAAATCCTCTGAATTCTCTGAAATCCTTGAATTCTTTAAATATTCTGAATGAATTGAATATTCGCCACTCTCTGATTTTCGAAACATCTCTGAATTTGTTAGCTTTCCTGAATTTCTTAAATTCCTTAACTTATCTAAAATCCTTGAATACTAAGAATTCCTGAAATTCATTTAATTCTCTCAATACCTTAAATCACTTGAATTCTCTGAAATCTCTGACAATCGCTCAACTCCCTGAAATCCTTGAATTTCTTGAATATCCTGCATTTCTGGAATATTCAGAATTCTCTTAATTTTTTGACTTCTCTTAAATCCTTGAATATTCTGAATTTATGAAATATTCTTAATTTCTTGAATTCTGTGAATTACCTGAATTTTCTTAATTTCTTCAATTCTTCAAATTCCATCAATTCCTTTAATTAAGTGAATTTCATATATTGCATTAACACTATGCAATTTCTGTAATTCTCTGAATTCCTTAAATTTCCTAAATGCTCTGAAATCCCTTAATTTCTCCAAATTTCTTAAATGTTCTGAACTTTTGAATTGCTTGAATATTTTGAGTTCCATGAATTTCTGGAATATTCTGTATTTCGTAAATTCCATGTATATTCTTAATTCCCTGAATATTATGAATTCCCTGAATATTCTGAATTCCCTGAATATTCTGAATTCCCTGAATTTCTTGAGTTCTCAAAGTTTTTTGAAAATCTCTGAATTTTTTGAAATTCTTGTATTATCTGGAATCGTTGATTTCTCTGAATTTCCTGAATTATCTGAAATCCTTGATTTCTGTGAATTTTCTGAATTATCTGCAATCCTTGATTTCTTGTAATTTCCTGAATTATCTGCAATCCTTCGAATTTGGATGAGTAGAGAGGGAGTAGACGAAATAAGGGAAAATGAGGTGGAGAAGAAATGTGAGGGGAAGCGAGGGAAGAGGAAATAGGAGAAGTAGGTAAGATTAGTCGAGGGAAGGGTAAATGATGTTATGAGGAGTAGGGAAAGTAGAAAAAGTGAGGGGGAGTAATGGGAGGTGGCGTGGAGGAAGTGAAGAAAATTAGGAAATGGAAATGAGGAGAGGGAAAGTAGGGTAAATGAGTGGAAATGAGGGTGAAGTGGAGGAAATAAGTGGAAAGGGATTGGGGAAGTAACGGGAAGTTAGAGGAGGGGAAGCGGGAGTAAGTTATGGGAGGGGTAGCACGGGAAACGGTAGAAAATGAGGGAAGGGTTTTTAAGGGAAATTAGAGTCAATAAAGGAATGAAAAGTAAGGGAAGTGAGTGGAAATTCGGAAGGGTAAGTAGGAAAATTAAATCCAAATAATAGGAGAGATAGTAAGGGCAAATGAGTGTAGTGGGAGTAGGGGAAGCGGTGGAAGATGTTGGGAGGCGGTTTAAGGAAAATTAGGGAAGGGGAAGTAGGGAGAGTGAGGGTGGGAAAAATTCTGACAGGGCGAATTAGGGAAAGTGATGAAAGTGGGAAGTAAGGAGAGGAAAATGAAGAGAAGTGAGGGGAAATGAGTGAAGTGGGATGAGAGAAAATTATGGGAGATAAAGTGGAGGAATTGAGGGGATGTGAACAGAGTGTAAGGAGAGGAAGTGATGGAAAATTAGGAAGGGGAAGTAAGGGAAGAGGAGGGAGATAGAGCAAATTTTTGGAAGTGTAGGAGGGTAGTGAGGGAGGATATTGAAAAGAAGTAAAGAAATCCTGCCTATGTTGAAGTGTGGAGAGAGGAAAGTAGGGGGAGTAGGGGAGGGAAAGTATTGGAGGGAGAAGTTTCAACGACTTAATCAACGACCTATTACACGCGTGCTGTAATGCGTGCTTATTATGCTAGTGTAACATTTATGGGAATCTCGTGGCTAAGGATAAGTGGTCAATAATTGTTGCCCATTCGTTGAAGGAGTTA
This sequence comes from Andricus curvator, assembly GCA_932195095.1. Lineage (NCBI taxonomy): Eukaryota > Metazoa > Arthropoda > Insecta > Hymenoptera > Cynipidae > Andricus > Andricus curvator. The sequence goes on from CAKNYM010051495.1 coordinate 209,392, forward strand.
GAGTCGATGTGAGACAAATTGCGGGAAAAAAGGAAGGTGCAAATGGCGGAACAAACGAGGGGCTATATAGCATTCGAACGTCGGGATGCTATCGCACCTTCTAAGCCGGGTCATTTTCACTCTTTTTTTACAGCCAAAAGTGAACAAGGTTTTCCACCCCCTCGCAATAACAGCTAACCGGTGTTTGGTCAACGATACGTGTAAAAAAACTGAGTGGCCTCCAGTGCGTTAGAAAAATGCATGGACTTGGAAAAACCGACTCCTAGGAACGATTTCTCTTTATTTTACTGGATTTCCGACTCGCGTGGTTGAATGCTGAATGGCTGACGAGCTCATGCGAGAAAGGGCAAAAGGAGGTGAAAGAAAAAAGAAGATGTTCTCCAGGGAGTCATGCAAGACGCTCACGGCAATACTCTCCCTGCTTTCGATCCAAACCAACATCTGGAGACTATAAAATAGCATCTTTTGTATTACACATATTCAACATACGAGCACGTACCTTGAACAGGATAAACTCTTAGAATTCTACAAGATCGATTGAGCGCTTAAGATCCTTCAAAATTATCGTTTTGCAGTTCGAACTTAAGAAAATTCCACGTAAAATTCAACCTTTCCAAGTGACAAGGCTCTATCTCGAAGGAATCAAATAAACGTGTCTAAATGAAAAATTTTTATTTAGGAGAAACTGAATAAAAAGGTCCGAACTTGTGAAGACCAAATGCAAACGTGCTACAGAATTGAGGGCCCTGATGTTCCCAATTTCCATGGGATCTTGAAATTTTCAGAGATCGCAACGCGAGTTAGAAACTTTTTATTTTGTCTCCACGACTTAGCACCTTTTTATTTGGTTTCTCTGAGATATAACCTTTTCATTTGGACACTTTAAAATAAAAAGGTGCTAATTCGTGGAGACAAAATAAAAAGGTGATCATTTGCGTGATGAAATTTTGTAGCTTTAAAATTCCATACAAATTGTCTTGCGAACATCAGCGCTCTCAACATGGACGCGTCGAATCGTCAATATCCGAACCGATTCAAATCAATCTGAAATATTCTGAAGTAATTTTTTGATCCTCTTTCAATCAGAATGGATTCACAGCTCACTTATCAATCCTCCTCCATTTGTGCAGCAACACCAACTTCAAGCCGAATCAACCCGAACCCACACTGAATCCAATTTTCAATCCGTGCCACAAATCCTCTTGAATCGGCAGGATTTTCTAAACTCAATCGGAATGAATTCGACAACAGTGAGAATGAATAAATATAAATCCAAGGCTAATCGGAATGAATGTCACACTAATCTGAAACAAATTTTGATTCCATTTTAATTTCAATCTTTTAAATCTGTACGCTCAGTCCGAGTGAAAAGGAAACCAATCCGAACCCGGCTTTCAATTCTCTTGAATCCGTGCGTCAACATAAACTTCAATCTTAACAAAATTTTTAATCCTTTTTTAATCCTTTTCTACCAATCCCTCTCGACACGTGCGGGAACATCAACTTGAATCTGATTGAATCCTATATCGCCATTTCACCCTTTTCAATCTGAATGAATATGTCCCCTTTTAGAAAATCCTGGAAATTTTGAGGGGTTTACACGTATCTTTTAACGTTTACCAGAAATCCCAAAATGTAATAGATATTATCAATATTATCACTAAATCTGATTTATTATTAGTATTGATTTTTTAAGCTTTTTCCTACCTCACTGTTTTCAAAATAATTTTAAATTTTGATTACTTCCGTTTGAGATTTTAATTTTTTTTACTGAATTACTTTGTGGCGGCCGAGGAATACCCCGTTCTATGAACCCTTAAAAATTTTGTCAGTTTTAGTGTATCTTACCGTTTTTGAGGTAGTTCAATTTTTTTATAAATTTTGAAAATCTTTTTACTGGGTTCGTTCGTTGTGGCTCAGGGCCATTCCCCTTTATAAAACCCAAATTTTGTAGGTAGTTTCTCTCTCATCGTTTTCGAGATTACTCAAAATTTTCATTAATTTTTTTATTTTGAAAATCTTTCTATGGAGCTCGTTTTGGGTAGCCAAAGATTACCCTTCTGTACAAAAAACCTGCAAATAGTTTTACTGTCTTATTTCTGTAGCAAATACCAACAATTTAGTTCGATTCTGCGTATCTCTAACCGTTTTTGAGATTTTTCAAAATGTTGATTGTTTTTTAATTTTCAACATCTGTCTACTAAGATTGTTTGGAGTGGAAGAAGGAAACTCGCTTTCTCTCTCTGGAAAGCTATAAAAATAGTGTCCGTTTCCCCGTATCTCTCACCGTTTTCAAGATAAATAAAAAATTAAAATACCTTTTTTGTGATTCAAAAATCTTTTTACTGGGTTACTTTGAATTAGTCGAAAACGATCTGTCTCTACGAATCACTTAAAATCTTGTCAGTTTCCAGATAACTTAGAATTTTGACTTTTGTTTTTCACTTTAAAAATTTTTTACTGTATTACTTCAGGGCGAACGATGACCCTCCCCCTTTTGAAAACACTAACAATTTTTTCGTTTTTGCGTATCTCTTTCCGTTTTCGAGATTTTTAAAAATTACAATTTTTTTTCGAAAATCTGTCGGCTGGGCTATTTCTGGATGGCCAAAGAATACTTTCTCTTTCTGGAAAGGTATAAAAATAGTGTCAGTTTTCGCGTATTTCTCACCGGTTTCAAAATAAATCAAAATACAATTTTATTTTTAACTCAAAAAAAAAATATTTTTATTGGGTTAGTTCGATTTTGTCGCAAAAAAAATTCGTTTCTACAAATCATTAAAAATTTTGTCAGTTTTCAGGTGCCTCTGACCGTCTTCGATATAATTTAAATTTTTTTAAATATTTTTACTATCTCATTTCGGTGTCCCCTCAAGCAAGCACAAACTATTTTTTCCATTTTCACGTATCTCTCGCCGTTTTTGAGGCAAATCAAAATTTGATTTTCTTTAAATTTTTAAAATATGCTTATTGGTTTGGTTTGGGTGGCCGAGGACCACCCCTCTTCGTGAGACTGACAATGTGGTCAATTTTTGAGCATTTCTCACCGTTTTTCAATGTTACTCAAAATTTGTATTTTTTGTTGTTCTCAAAACCATTGATTTGGTTTTGAAACTGGAAAATCTTTTCATTGTGTCATTTCTGGAACCCTTTTAAGCAGACACATGTAAATGTGTCCGTATTTTCGTAACTCTCACCACTTATGAAACACTTGAAAAAAATTTTTTTTTAATTTTGAAAATTTGTTTCCTGGTTTAGGTCTGGTGGCTGAGGACCATTTCATACGATTCTAAAAATATTGTCAGTTTCCACGTATCTCTCCCCACTTTTAAATTACCGCAAAATTTTTATTTATTTTTTCTATTTTTAAGATCTTTTCAATGTGTTAGTTCAAGTTAGTCAAAAGCAAACCCACCTCTGCGAAATCCTATTTTTTTAGTTTAAAGTATCTCTGATTGCGTTTTAAAAATATTTTTACCTGCTTATTACAGGCTGGTCGAGGACCATCCCCCTTTTTCATACTTTCTTTCCTATCCCCTATGTTTGAAAAACTAACAATGAATTTCATCTAATTTATAATCTTAAAAAATAACATTAAAAACAATAAAATTAAATTTGTGGACCAGCTACACAAGATACGAAAAAAAATTCCGACCCCCCTTTTCAGAGTGAGTTATTTTTTTTTAAGTTTCTTGCTTCTTTTTTTAAACCAGTGATCACGTTCCAAATCCAGTAGTGATTTTTAATAGTACTCGCGCTAGTCGTACTGAGAATTTCCGACTGTAGTGTTTACGAGTATTATGCGCGCCGCATTACCTGAATCTGCCCTACATCGGAAGGGGCGCAGATCGAATAGTCTATTCACGAAGCTGGAAACTTACTTCAAAGTTCATTTCATTCCCGGTGAGACAAGACGATAAATTCCGAAAGACACCTCCATAAGTTGTATTGCTTAGGGCATAAACTAGCAAGGTTGATTCCCTTTTCATTGATCCGGTCGATCGGACATGATATGGTCGATTTTCACGGATTTTAAAGTCGTTTCGAGTCCGCTGTATATCCGGATGGGATGTAATGCAGCTTCGCATGGTAGTCGTTGCACGGATTATATCGAGCACCGTACTTTTAGTTTGCGATTCGAGAATGCGGCGGGATTTCCATGCCATGCGGCTTGCTTGATTTACATGAAACGCATGATTTATTTATGTCTCTCCACCCGGCAAACAAGTAGAATTTTATAGCAGCGAACTTTACGATCAGCTCCAACTTCCGCTGAAGCACTCGTCGAACTTTATTAAGGATATACTCCGCCCCTGACGACCCTGTCGTATTGAATTTTACACGGTTATATATTCCGGTACGTCCATTTCTTTTCAACGAGCGTGAACTTCCATCGGGTAAAGTTGGCAATACCGATGCGATGGGGCGCTGGTAATGCTGGGGTGAAAGAAGGAGGGAACCAGACCAAGAAAATAAGGCTGTAAATATAGTCGAAAATAAAATTCTATGTAATACTCAATACAGTATAGCTGTTACCAGACAGAATTGCAATAGACATTGTTAAAAAATACATTTTCGTTACATGGAAAATAGAGATCAGGATCGCAATGACAATTAGAAGTGAATTACTAGTATGTTTACAACAAGATAAAATCATTGATCTTTTAAAACATCAGATTTCCCCTAATCGAAGATTTTTAAACAATGATAAAAAACATGAGAACAAACTTTCTATTTTGATTCATCAACAAACTAATGTTCAAGAGCAAAATTTAAATATACACAAGATTTTTGAAGAAGAAGATAGGGATCCTTGGTTTGTAAATTTGGCAGATATTCAAATTCCTGATTCAGTTACAGATATTCTCAGATTGGGTAAAAGTTTTAGTAACCCTGTGATGAAAAGTAAGTCGAAAAAAGATGGAAATAGTCAAAGATGTTGAATCAAGTATACACAAAATTGCAATATTAGATCAACAAGATTTCCAAAACAAAGTTTTACACTTTTCAAAGAGCTTTGTTGATAAGAATTGTTTGCACATTTGTAGTATTGATCGTGAAATTCCTGAGGGTTTCATGCTAACGAAAGGTTTTCTTAAAAACAACCCTGATATAATTTGCATGAATGCTGATAAAGGCAATATTACAGTTTGTATGAAGAAAGCATATTATATTAGGGATATGGAGGATTTACTTTCCAATCGTGATAACTTTGATTCATTTAATGCATATCCGTTAAAACAATTAAGAAGAGACACTTTCAAAATTCTAGACTATTGGAGAAAGAAAGGGCTTTCAGGAAAATATATAAGATGGACTGATATAAATACCAAAGACACAGTTCTTGCCAGATGTTGTAGTTTGAGAAAGATCCATAAAGATGGCTATCCTTTGAGAATAGCTATTCCAACTATCAACACTCCCACGAAATTTGTAGAACAAAACTTTAATTTGATACTTAAAGACTCCATTACAACTTCGAAATATAATATTAAAAATAGCTGGGAATTCCAAAAAACTATTATTCAAAAAACTGTTCCTGATAACCATGTAATGATTTCTTTGAATGTTGTTGCAATGTTTCCGAGTATACCGCTTGAACTAGTTAAACAGACAATTTTAAATAGATGGGCCAATATAAAGACACGTACTCAATCGAGTCAAAAAGATTTCATTAAAGGGATGATTTTTATTATGAACTCAACTTATTTTGAACTCAATGGATCTTTTTATAGGCAAAAGCTTGGTACTCCCATAGGTTCAGTCATTTCTCCGATTTCAGCAGAAATAGTTATGGAAGATTTGGAGATCTTTGGTTTCAAGAAGCTAGATTTTGTTTTGCCCTTTTACTTTCGGCATTCTGATCTGACCTTATTATGTGTTCCTCTAGCAAAGTTGCAGGCAGTTAATGATGTTTTTAAAAAGTTTTCATCCAAAACTTAAATTTACCCATGAAATAGAGAAAAATAATAAAATCAGTTTTTTGGACATAGAAGTAATTAAAGCTCAGGATGGTAACATTATTACCAGTTGGTATAGGAAAAGTACATATGCAGCTAGAATTTCAAATTTCCTCTTGGCTCATCCTTTTCAAAACAAAATTGCAGTGATCAAAAACTTAGTTGACAGAGCTCAAGGTTTGTCCCACATTTCATTTCACAAAAAGAATTTGAATATTCTTAGGAATATCCTTTTTTTTTAATCATTACCCACAAAAGTAAATTGAGAAACATACCACAATTAGTATTCAACAAATCAGAAACAAACAAAATGACATTTTATCTACAGATAATCAGAAGGAATTGAGAGAATATAGTTCTTTTAATACTTTTGTTCTCCCGTTTTTTGGTCAAATTTCGGAGACTATTGAATTTACGTTGCAAAAGTTTAATATTCATACTATTTTCCGTATAGCCTTCAAAATGGATTCAATAATAACTTTTTGTAAAGATCCTTCAGATAAATTTGAAAAAGGTGGTGTTGTTTACAAGATCACTTGCAAGATCTGTAAGATGACTTACGTGGGACAAAAGTGATGTTCGTTTAGGACGTTGTTATAAGAGTGTTTTTGGTAGACATAAGCAAGGGTTTGTTGATGTTGATCATGAGTCTGACTGGGATAATCTTGACATTTTACATAGTGAAAGTAATGAGAGAAAGAGAGAATTCAAGGAAATGCTTTATATTAAAAAACAAAATAAGTTGTCTACTAATTTGACAATTGATTTTGACAAATTAAACAAAAGTTATTCTAGTATGATTAATTACATTTAACAATAGGTTTTCATAAATCTTGACTTTCTCTTATTTCCGATGTGTTTATAACGGATTTTCCGTTTGACCCACACTTAGATCTCAGGTATCGAGGAGATAGCGTCGTTGTTTCGTCGCTGTCCCCACCTGCTCTAATCTTTTTACCTTGATAATATAGCACCGAAACGTTGGTAAATATTGTAAATGCTTCCATATGGTGATTTGATAATAATAAAAATGAAGAAGACGAAAGAAATAAAAAAGAGAAGGAAGGGGATTTGGTTGGTTGCCTTCTCATTTTTCTTTCCTCTTTTTTATTTTTGTCCAAAGAAACAAATTTTTCTCTTTTTAGGAATTGCAATAGGAGCATTTGTTGGTATTTGTCCGAATTTGATCGTTGGATTCTTGTTTTATTCTCTGGAATTCTATACATTAACTTGAATATTGGACGTTAAATAGGATTTTGAATTTAATTGTAATCTAATTTAAAATTCTTAAATTTCAATATTTTTAATTTCTAATTTCATGACGTTCTACTAGAGTGATCTTCCTGATCTGAATTCCAACTCGCGAATCAACTCATTCTTGTCACATGTGAGGAATTAAAAAAAAATTGGTTAGTTTTGTAAACTTAGCCCAGATGTAGGCTCCCGAAGCTACGACCACAATCCTTCTCGAAAAGATCGATCCCGACTTCACTATCATCCAAAAAGGAAAAACACTTTTCAATATTAATGGATCCCTCACCGCTTTACTTCAAGATAATTCAAAAGAGGAAGAAGCACAAGAATCTGTTCAAGAATCACTTATTAAATTCGAAAACACTTTACGTTAGAATAAGCATTAGGACTTTACAATACACGGGTCGGAACTCAAACTAATAATCCATGATACTTTAAATAATGTAGCGCATCAAACTTGGTATAAAAAGAGGTCACAAGTGCCCAGCACAAAAGTTGAAACGGAACTAAAAAGAAAAATGTATAGAATTCCTGAAAATAAAACAAAAATCCAACGATCAAATTTGGAAAAACACCAACAAATGCTCCTATTGCAATTCCTAAAAACAGAAAAATTTGTTTCTTTGGACAAAAATAAAAAAAGGAAAGAAAAATGGGAAGGCTACCAACAAAATCCCCTTCTTTCTTTTTTTCATTTCTTTCTTCTTTTTTATTTTTATTATTACCAAATTACAATATGGAGGCATTTATAATACTTACCATAGTTTCGGTGCTCATACAGCACCCTCATCAAGGTAAGAAAAATTAGAGCAGGTGGGAACAGCGACGAAACAACGATGCTATCTCCTCGATACCTGAGATTTAACTGTGGGTGAAAAGGAAAATCCGTTATAAACACATCAGAAATAAGAGAAAGACAAGATTCATGTAAACCTATTGCTAAATGTAATAAATCATACTAGAATTTTTTTTTATCCAAATCAGTTTTTAAAGTAATAGACAACTTATTTTGTTTTTTAATATAAAGCATTTCCATGAATTCTCTCTTTCTCTCATTACTTTCACTATGGGGCATAATTTCTGAAGTGTACCCACCTCGAAAATGAAAGTTGTCCGATCGGGCTAAAAATTGGCCCAATTGTAGTCCTATTAGATAGTACTTCTCACACCAAAAATTAATTTATTTTGATAATTATTTATCAAAGTGGAGGGGGTACAATTTTGTGTTTTTTAAGAAAATCTTTACTTTCAAACGTTTGTAACTTTTGTCCTATTGCCTTAAACAAAATTTCACTTGAAATATTTTCGATAGATTTTTTCCTATAAGACCTCCAATTTTCAGAGTGGCAAATTAATTTGTCTTTGAGTAATAGAACGATACGTAAACACGATGCCGTGATAGGGCCGGTGGCGCGCGATCTCCCCTAGTGCGCTCAGGCCGAGGATCTTTGTGGCAACGCTTTAGTGCCAGTTTTTTAAGTTAAGTAATATTATATGCTGCTAGAATAACTGTTCTCTGCATTTTCAGGGTGAATTAACAAAGGCCTGCATTACGGTAAGTGTAAAATTAATTGGGAATATGCTTTAAAAATTAGAAGTGAGAATATACATCTTTTAAATTTACACTTTTTTTTACATTTACATTTTTCTTCAAAAACCTGAAGGAAAATTTATTGCCTGGGGAGGTTTTGATTTGCTTCGATTTTGCTGAGAATTACGCCTTCATAATCCAGAATGTAGCGCAATGATAATTTAGCTCATGACATGGTGGCTGTTCACGAGTATCAAAAGATTATAGTAGAATACTTGAAAACTCATTTCAGGCCAAGTAAAATCTACTATTTCACTGATGGTACAGGGCAAAATTTCAAAAATAGGAGTAGCTTTGTTAATCTCGAAGCCCATGAAGAAGATTTTGGTATCCAAGCTGAATGGCACTTCCATGGAACATCTCATGGTAAGGGTGCATGTGATGGTATAGGAGCGAATATAAAGAGACAAGCAGTACGTTCAAGCTTACAATGTTCTCCGAAACATCACATGCTCACTCTCCATGCTTTGTTTCAGTGGGCAAACAGTAACTGTAAGGAAACCGAAATTTTTTTCAGCAGCAAAGAAAATCACGCCTTAGCCACCGAGTGACTGAAAACCAGATTTGACAAAGCTGTCATGATGCCAGATACATTACAGTACCACGCTTTCATTTCCACTCAAGACGGAAAACTTCAACTCAAGAAGTTTTCGTCCTCTGAGAAATACGACATCTTCTCGAATGGCAAAAAACAAAAACCGCAAAAGAATCCTGCAAAGAAAACAACTGTTGAAACTATCGCCAAAAAATCGAACAGAAAGACAGATAATATTACCATGTAATATTACTTAACTTAAAAAACTGGCACTAAAGCGTTGCACAACGATCCTCGGCGTGAGCGCACTAGGGAAAATCGCGCGCCACCCGCCCTATCACGGCATCTTGTTTACGTATCGTTCTATTACTCAAAGACAAATTAATTTGCCACTCTGAAAATTGGAGGTCTTATAGGAAAAAATCTCAGCTTTCGTTTAAAAATATTTTAAAGAAAAAAAAAAGTGCCCAAGTTTGAAAAAAAGTCAAATTTATTTTTGATTTTCGAAAATTTGGGTCAAATTTTGATTTTTTTCAAAAATCAAAATCGTGTGAAAAAATCTATCGAAAATATTTCAAGTGAAATTTTGTTTAAGGCAATAGGACAAAAGTTACAAACGTTTGAAAGTAAAGCTTTTCTTAAAAAACACAAAATTGTACCCCCTCCACTTTGATAAATAATTATCAAAATGAATTAATTTTTAGTGTGAGGAGTATTATCTAATAGGACTACAATTGGGCCAATTTTTAGCCCGATCGGACAACTTTCATTTTCGAGGTGGGTACACTTCAGAAATTATGCCCCCTATGTAAAATTTCAACATTATCCCAGTCAAACTCATGATCAACATCAACAAACCCTTGTGCATGTCTAGCAAGAACAACCTTATAACAACGTCCTAAACGAACATCACTTTTGTGTTCCTCCATCCTACTATTACGAAGTCTGTCAGTCTGTTAAGTCATCTTACAGATCTTGAAAGTCATCTTGTAAACAATATCACCTTTTTGAAATTTATCTGAAGGATCTTTTCAAAAAGTTATTATTGAATTCATTTCAAAGCGTATACGGAAAATAGTATGAATATCAAATTTTTTAAACATAAATTCAATAGTTTTTGAAATTTGACCAAAAAACGGGAGAACAAAAGTATTAAAAGAACTATATTCTCTCAATTCCTTCTGATTATCTGTAGATAAAATGTTATTTTGTTTGATTTGATTTGTTGAATTCTAATTGTGATATGTTTCTCTATACACTTTTGTGGGTAATGATTTAGAAAAAGGATATTCCTAACAATATTCAAATTCTTTTTGTGAAATGAAATGTGGGACAAACCTAGAGCTCTGTCAACTGAGTTTTTGATTATTGCAATTTTGTTTTGAAAAGGATGAGCCGAAAGGAAATTCAAAATTCTACCTCATATATGCACTTTTCCTATACCAATTGGTAATAATATTACCATCCTGAGCTTTAATTACTTCTATGTCCAAAAAATTTATTTTATTATTCTTCTCTATTTCGTGGGTAAATTTAAGTTTTGGATGAAAACTGTTAAAAGCATCAATAACTGCCTGCAACTTTGCTAGAGGAACACATAATAAGGTATCATCAACATACCGGAAGTAAAAGGGCAAAAAAATCTAGCTTCTTGAAAGCAAAGACCTCCAAATCTTTCATAACTATTTCTGCTAAAATCGGAGAAATGACTGAACCTATGGGAGTACCAAACTTTTGCCAATAAAAAGATCCATTGAATTTAAAATAAGTTGAGTTCATAATAAAAACTATCCTTTTAATAAAATCTTTTTGACTTAATCGAGTACGTGTCTTTATATTGGCCCATCTATTTAAAATTGCCTGTTTAACTAGTTCAAGGGGTATACTCGGAAACATTGCAACAACATCCAAAGAAATCATTACATGGTGATCAGGAACAATTTTTTTAATAATAGTTTTTTGGAATTCCCAGCTATTTTTAATATTGTATTTTGAAGTTGTAATGGAGTCTTCAAGTATCAATTTAGAATTTTGTTCTAAAAATTTCGTGAGAGTGTTGATAGTTGAAATAACTATTCTCAAAGGATAGCCATCTTTATGAATCTTTCTCAAACCATAACATCTGGCAAGAACTGTGTCCTCGGTCTTTATATCAGTCCATCTTATATCTTTTCCTAAAAGTATTTTCTTTTTCCAATTGTCTAGAATCTTGAAAATGTCTCTTCTTAATCAGCATTCATGCAAATTATATCAGGGTTGTTTTTAAGGAAAACTTTCCTTATCATAAAACCTTCAGAAATTTTACGATCAATACTACTCATGTGCAAACAATTCTTATCAAGAAAGCTCTTTGACATGTGTAAAACCTTGTTTCGAAAATCTTGTTGATCTAATATTGGAATTTTCTGTATACTCGATTCCACATCTTTGACTATTTCCATCATTTCTTTCGACTTACTTGTTATCACATGTTTACTAAAACCTCTACCCAATCTGAGAATATCTGTAACTGAATCAGGAATTTGAATATCTGCCAAATTTACAAAGCAAGGACCCCTATCTTCTTCTTCAAAAATCTTATGTAAATTTAAATTTTTCTCTTGAACATTAGTTTGTTGATCAATCAAAATAGAAAGTTTGTTCTCATGTTTTTTATCATTGTTTAAAAATCTTCGATTAAGGAAAATCTGATGTTTTAAAAGATCAATGATTTTATCTTATTGTAAACATACTTCTAATTCACTACTAATTCTGGAAATTTTTACTTTTAAAAAATTAACATGATTTGAAACATCCTTGATCAGTAAATTCAGCATTGAGAATTTGAAATTCTTTAAATTATGTTCTTCGACATTCAAACAAAAACCTTTTCTGAAGGATACTGCTTCTTAATTTTTGGTTGATATCTCACCATAATTTAACCTTTCTGAAGGCTTCAGGACCATTTGCAACTTTGATCTGATCAAATTTGGAAAAACTCGAAAAAATGCTCCTATTGCAATTCCTAAAAATAAAAAAATGTTTTTTTGTTGGACAAAAATAAAAAAGAGGAAATAAAAATGAGAAAAAAAATTGGATAGCGCTTAGCCAAGCCGAGCGAGCCACCACTTAAAAAAAATGAAATGCTGGAAAATTTCTATTAGTCTCTGTACTGTGGTGAAAATTTTGGGTTTCTCATCACAAATTTTGGATCAAAATTATTAATTTTACTTTTTTTATCCAAATAGCCCAATTTTTAAAAAAATTAGAAAATCAGCTGATTTTAAAAATATAAAACTTTTTAGGTCTTCACCTGAAATTTGTTTTTTGAAAATCCGGAAAACCCCCTACTTCTGAGTCTTCTGGAACTCTACTAATGCACTACTATACCATTCAGCCATTTCCCTTTCGGCGAGCCTCTAGGGGTAGGCGTAACACTACCCGATTCGGGTAGTGTTTCTAGGTGGATAGTTTCTTGTAGTAAATAACTACTAGTGTGGGCTCACCACACCCACGCCGCCAACAGCAACGCAGTAGTATTCTCGAATGGTCACCCATCCAAGTACTAACCGCGCCCAACACTGCTTAACTTCAGTGATCTAACGGGAACTGGTGTTTCCAGCGTGGTATGATTTTTCTAAAAGTATGAGCCATTTGTATAAAAAATGTTTAATTTTTCATGATTGTTCTCAGATTTGAGATCAGAAACCCTTGAATACCTTAGTTTACAGTTTTATGAAAATTAGCCAATTTTTCTAATTTTCCATAACATTGGGTAATTTGGATGAAAAATTTCAAGTTCATTAATTTTGATCTAGAATTTTCGTTCAGAAACACGGAGCCCCTGCAGCTTTGAGTCGAATAGAAAACAGCCAATAGTGGAATTTGTTTTTAAATTTGGAATATTCGGACCAAAAATATATCATTTTTTGAATTCTGACGTTAAATTCTTTATCAGAAACCACCTAGTTATGTGTTCTGTGAAAATCTGCTAATGTATGGATTTTTCTCCAAATTTGGTCCATTTAAATACAAGATTTCAATTTCTTGAATTATGATCTCAAATTTGTGATCAGAAACACGAAAAACCCCCTAGCTGCGAGTATCATGGACATGAACCAGCATTTTATTTATTTTTTTTTAAATTTGGGCCTTTTGGATGAAAAATGCCGATTTTGTATTTCTTTGCATCAGACTTGCTATCAGACACCAAAAAAAGCCATAATTCTGAGTTTTGTAGAAAGCTACCGATTCACTAATTTTACAAAAATTTGGCCCATTTGAATTTCTAAATCTCTTGGAAATCTGCTAGTTTATTGAATTTTCTATAAATTTGGCGCATTTAAATTTGAATTTTCAAATTTTTCAATTTTGATCTTGATTTTGTGATGAAAACTCCGAATAAGCCTAGAGGAGTATCATGGAAATCTGTCAGTTTTTTTTAATTTTCCAAAAAGGGCGATTCTGAGAAAATTTCAATTTTTACCCTAATTTTGGGACCAGGAGCCCGAAAAACTTCTAGTTTTGAGTTTTGTAAAAATCTTTCAATTTATTATTTTTACAAAAATTGAAGAAATTGGGGTACAAATTTTTGAATTTTGATTCCAAATCTTTGCTGATATAGAAACCTAGAAAACCCCCTTAACCCCCCATGTTTCATTAAAATCTTGTTAACATGAAGTTGCTTCCGGACAATTGAAAGGTTTTTCACTCTGAATTATTACTTTAAGACTCCTTAAAGTATCCTTTCGTAATAACTAACAGCTGCTTTGTCGCATTCTGTTTTATTTCATCTTTATCTTGAAATCATTTTCCTTTCAGAGGATAATTCAATTTAGAAAAGAGTCAGAAATAAGAGGAAGCCAGGTCAGGACTGTATGAGGGCTGCCGGAGTTGCACAAGGCCGTTTTTCACCAGAAATTTCTGAATAAGCTGCAATAAATTGGAAGGTGCGTAAAACACTCTTTAATTCCAGTCGAACTCATAGATACATCGCCATACACTTTCCGAATCCTAAAGATGTTTCCTGAACATGAATGCCTACGTTTTTGCCAAAATTTAATGCACACTCTATCTTCAGTGCATTCCGTCATACTGAAATGCGACGCGTACCTGGTGCGCGGTTTTCAAAATTGCATTCACTTGTCGACTTAAGATTCTGAGGTCTGTTTCACTTAGTCGTGGTGCTCACAGAGGTGCCCCCTAAATGGTAAATACCAGTTTTTGAAAATAGCACATCTAGGTACAAAGTTAGAAGACAAAATCCTTTTTGCGACAGCCACCTCAGAAGTGAGGACTTCCATGCCTCTAAATTATATGCAATGTACTTCAATCCAACCGACTGTGCGGGAATTACAATGGCGCATGCGCACTTTGAAACACGTCTGCTTTGCGAATCGACGCTATGGACGCGCATGCGCACTATAGAGCCGAGTAGCTTTGAACACTGGAAAAATAGAAATATTCTTAAAAATTCTTGTAAAAAAATCGTACAGAAATTTGGCTGAAACGTGTTATTGCCTATTTTGCGCACTTGTATCACAAATAGCTATTCCGGGCAGACCTTGTAAAATATTCGTTTAGAAATTAATATCAAATTAGTCAAAACAATGACACAAAAGTTACTTTCTACAAGTTGATGATAACTTCCTTATTGGTAACGAGTTACTCTCGAAAACTTAAATTGCATTATGCAAAACTCACTGCACGTCCGAGCAGCTTCTTGTAGTATTAATTTTCTCCAATACTGTGGGGCAAAATGATAGTTTGATAATTAGTTTAATACCCATAAGCGATTGCCAGGAACGTCGAACAGTTACCTAATTGTGTCCAGGGGCAAGTCTGGCAAAGTTGTTCGCAAACGCTCACTTCATGGCAGGAAGCAGTGTTAAGTATTGAATCGAGAAAGACAAACGCAGTTGGTCTGAGAATGAAAGCGATATATGAGGTTCAAGATATATAAGGCCAAAATAAGATTGAGAATAATTGGAAATATAAAATTGAGGTTTTTTTAAGAAAAATTTATTTTCGTATAAATGTTTTTAATGATTTTTTATAATTCTGACTAATTATAGGGAAGAGTGGTCCTAAGTCGGCACTGTGGGTTAAGCCAGCAACGTTTTAAATTCAAATAAATATATATATATATATTTTTTCGAAAGTATATTTATTTTCTGAATGACCGTACAATGCAAAACTAAAATCTATTTTTCAGAGATTCTTTCCGCGTTGCTATGCCAAAAATAGTATTTTTGTTTTCATATTATTTTTGATGGATCAAACAAAATATCCTACAAGTCTTCTTTTAGATTTGTTAGGTATCTCGCGTCTCTTGGCGTAGTATTAAATTTTCGACTTTTTTATATCAATTTCGATAAATAAATTAAAAACCGGGAGCTCTGTAAAAAAATAGTTCGAAGAAATGTTGTCGGAATTTTTTTGCGTTGAAATTCCTCCAAAAACTTTTTCCCACATTATGTGACGTTTGGGTCAAAATTTCAATTTTCGATTTTTTTGTAGTTCTTTCGAGAAAATAAAACCAAAATATCAAGTCTTATAAAAAAATAGGTCAGAGAAAAATGATAGGTCTTTTCGAAAACTACAATTCATCTCGTAAACTTTCTTGGTTATCTGTCGTCGTTTGGCTTATAATTAGAATTTTTGACCTATTTATTTTCGATGCATAAAACACAAACAAAAAATTAATTAAAACGAGTCCTATCGGAAAGTGGATAAAAAAAATTCTAGTTATTTTCGAGAGCTTCAATTTTTTTAAAAACTTTTTTCATATATCTATCGTTGTATGGCGTAAAAACGAAATATTCGATTTTTGGATAGCATTTTCGAGGAATAAAAACAAAGCCGTTGGTCAAGGAAAGCTGGTTCACGAACTGGTTTTTTAGGGCCTAAAAGAAGTGTGCCAAAGCTCGATTTGATCCGTTGGTTTTTTCGAAGGTTATCTTGTTCTTTGTTGGATAAACAACGTTTTTCCTTACATTTTTTTCGTACCTTGTGTCGTTTTTCAAAACAAACAAATTTTCATTTTCAATACTATTTTTCACGATTAAAGCAAAAACTATGCATCCTATCAAAAAATTATTGATAACAAGCTCTCCTTTCGATGAACAAGTTTTGTCTGTTTATTTTTTTCGCAGCTTCTGTCGTTTGTCCAAAAATTTAATTTTTTAATTTTTACTATTGTTTCTTACGAATATAACAAAAATTACGCATCCTATCAAGAAGTGATTACCAAAAAAATTGTAGATCTTTTTTGTGCGTTGCAGATTTGAATTTTCGATTTTTTGGAAAAATTCAAAAAGTTGTTATGATTATCTTGTAGGGCTTGCAGAAAGCAACGTTTTCCTTTTTTTCTACTTTTTTTCATATCTTGCGTTTTTTTGCTTAAAATTTTCATTTTCGAATGATTTTTTAAATATTGTAAATGCTGTAACTCTTCAGATTCTCTTTTTATCGGAAAAAGTCATTGCGATAAATTATTCGGCTTTCTGAGTAGTACGAATAACCGTACATACAAGTTTTAAATCTTAAAATAAACTGATCTCAAAAATTTGTAAAATGCACTAACTTTTTGAATTTCTATTCAAAATGGCTGCTTGACAAACTCATTCATTTTTTTTATAGTTATCGTGTTTACGGACGGACGGACCACCAAGCGGACGGACGTACAGCCAGACAGACGCCATTGTCAAAACTTGATTTTCGGCTTCAGGGCAGTGCTCCCAATTTGGCTCCCCAACCGCACTGCGCATGGGCCGCACCAGCAGCCTCATTGGATGTTGCTCGCGCGCTTATTCGAAATGGTTAAATATGCAAATCAATTTTTCACAATAAGTAATAATCATAAAGTATAAAAAAACATTATTAATTATTTCAAATTTACATTGGTAAAGGAAGTATTCCTTTCTTTGAATTCCAAATGAATAATTTATTTGTGAAAAGTAAAATCAAATAATTATTTCACCCTGCCCTCTAAAAGACTATTTTGTGATCTGGAAATTAATTGTCATTATTTCCATTATCATGATTTATTATAAAAAATTGATTTACACATGTAATAGTTTCAAAAAATCGCGCCATTTACAGCCAATGAGACTACCGATGCAACGCATGCGCAATGCAGTTGGACGGTGATAGTCTGAGGTCTTTAGGTTTGTCTTGACTGACGCAAAATTCTGAGTAGGCTATTCTATTATTTTTGAGCCGTAGAACCTAAAAATGAAGGTCCCACAATCTTAGTTGCTCCCCTCTCCAAAATATAGTTGAAACATGTGATTTTTTATGAAAAATAATGCATTAAAATGGGAAAATAAAGTACACTATGTAATTCTGTCACAAATATTAAACATTTTTATAACAATTGTACAATTAAGTGTTTTATAAAGGAAACGAGGAGAATTCTACAACATCTTCTTTCAGTCTTTGTGGATAAGAGGAATCTCTGATCAAATTTATTTTTCTTTTCTCCCAAAATCGTACAAATTCTCTGTGTGCCGATTCTCCAGCTTGTTTTCACCATGGTCATAAACCTTCTGAATGTTCGAAAAATGTTAAACAATCTTTAAGATGCTCAAATAAAACATGTAGTTTCCATATGATCGAGATACATGTTGCCATTGCTGCCTTTGCTAGTTTTTTAAGCAAATTGTCTAGATGATTAATATTGTCAATTTTTCTTGCAGAAATGCAGAAATCAACTATTCTGTGCATCGCGTTAAATGCACTTACGTAAGGTATCAAAACAAACTGACCTACATCTTTATAAATATCAGGATCCAGTTATTCATCGGGTTCTTTCAGCAATTTTCTGCATGCATTTCCTTCAAATATTTCACCATGATAGTTTTTGGATACTACTTCCAGTTTCATAGGCCAGTGCTAAGGTTAGCTGTGAATACAAGAAAAAGCAGTCGCGGACAGCCGATAGGAACCAGTCGTGAGTGTGGTGAGCCCAGCACTGGTAGAAAATAGGTACATGACAACCATGGCTTGGGGAAAATCACCCATTCGCGTTCATACGCAATAGGTGGGTTCTGGCAAGCCGAGGTGCAGCGTGTATCCACCTAGAAACTCTACCCGAACCAAAACTAAAAATCTTGTAAGGGAAAAATCCTGCTGCCCCATTGGACACCGCAGCGATGACACTGCCCGCAAGGGATGTGTGGAATGATTCGCCTGCACAGGGCCAAAGGGGTATTGATGCCAGTAGGCGAGCTGCCTTGCAGGGGGATGTTAGGATACGAGGATGAAACTGTAATGCGTCTGACGACAAGTTGACACGGTCCTTGTCAAAGTCGGAAAGCTCCCATACTTAGACCCAGAGAGGTATGGGGGTTATCACTTCTGGGACGGTGGACTCACCTACGATCCGAATAGGATCCTAACGTGCGGATTTCCCCGAAATTATCATGGCTAACTTGCAACAACAAAAAACTACCGTAAAATATCTAAGGGCGGGAACTCTGAACGCGCGTAGTCTAAATACTGGCGGATTGAGCGAACTTATTGAGATAGCAATCAAATACGATACTGACTTAATAGCACTTCAAGAAACCTGCTGGCCGGGCGATTTCGCGTCAATTTCTAAGGATGACTATACTTTTCACTATGGGGGAGCTAAGGGGTTCAGACTGTGAACCGGTTTTCTCATTAATAAACGAATTTCTCAAGTGGTTATCGACATTCAATTCATTAACGATCGGTTATCATATATTGTACTAAAGGGTAATTGCAGCAAACAGGTGTGGATCAACGTGCACTGCCCCACCGAGGACAAAGACGAAGATACTAAGGATCTTTTTTACGAAACAATCGAACAGGTTTTTGACAAGTTCTCAACGTATCACGCAAAAATAGTATTGGGAGATTTCAACGCGAAAATTAGAAAAGAACCGATGTATAGGCCTACAATAGGGTCGGAAAGTTTGCATGACGTCAGTAATGATAATGGGACTAGAGTAATAAACTTTGCAGCTTCAAATAACCTCGTTGTCAAAAGCACATTTTTTAAGCATAAAAATATACATAAGGCCACCTGGACATCACCAGACGGTAACACTCGCAATCAGATTGATCACGTTCTAATTGACAGAAGACGTCATACAAACATTCTCGATATAAGATCGTGCAGGGGAGCGGATTTAAATTCAGACCACTTTCTCGTGATGGTAAAACTAAGATCTAGGCTAGCGTTAAGTAAGAAAAGAAGCCGCACAGAGCCAACAGTTCGTTTCAATATAGATAAGTTTAAAACACCAACAGAAATATTAAATTATCAACTTGAGATCTCTAATAGTTTCGACGTTCTCCAAGAACAGAGAGACGATAACGATAATTACGTGGAGGACTCGGAAACCCTGTGGAGCAATATGAAAAAGGCGATAAAGACAGCCGCGAAACTTACTATAGGTTTAAAGAAAGTAACCAAAAGCAAACCATGGTTTGACGAAGAGTGCAAACTCTGGTTTGAGAAACGTCGGAAGGCCAGACTAAGTAGTTTACAAAATAAGTGCGATCAAACACATAAGAAATATCTCGAGATTAGCAAAAGTACAAATAGGCTCTATAGATCCAAGAAAAGGGAGTGGGAAAAGAATAAAATACTAGTAATAGAAGCGCATAATAAACAAAATAACCCGCGTGAGATGTACAGGGGAATCAATTTTATAAGGAAAGGCTTTCAAAGTAGAACGGAAGTAATGAGGGACGAAAATGGCAATCTAGTAGCCGATGCGGCAGAGAGACTGAATTTATGGAAAGATTATTTCGATAAACTATTAAATGTACGCGAAGCCCCCGTTGAAGGTAATCTCGGCGAAATCCACACTGCTGATCTATTAATTAACGATCCTACTGATATAGAAATAGAAATGGCCATCAAGAAGTTGAAAAATAACAAAGCCGCGGGCATCGATGACCTACCGTCAGAACTGATAAAAAATGGAGACCCTTGCCTCACAAGGCAAATTTGTAAATTGATACGCGCAGTTTGGAAAACAGAATGCATGCCGGAAGAATGGAATACCTCTATCATTATTCCCATCTTTAAAAAAGGCGATAAAACTAACTGTAACAACTATCGGGGAATTTCACTTGTGCCTTCGTGCTACAAGATCCTGTCTAATGTTATCCTAAGTAGACTAACTCCTTTTGCCGAGGAAATCATTGGGGATTACCAGTGTGGATTCCGCCGAAACCGATCTACAAGCGATCAAATTTTTACAATTAGACAACTGTTAGAAAAGAAATGAGAATTTAATGAAGCAGTACATCAGCTATTTATCGATTTTAAAAAAGCTTACGACTCTATTATACGCGCGCGAATGTACTGGATCCTAGAGTTCTTGGGTGTGCCAAGAAAATTGGTTAGACTTATCGAAATTTGCTTAAGCGGCAGTAAGGGTAGAATACGCGTAAACGGTAGTTTATCTGAAGAGTTTTCGATCCGCGATGGCCTGAAACAGGGCGATGCACTTTCGTGCGTCCTTTTTAACTTAGTTTTGGAATACGTGGTTAGGCAAGTGCAGGCGAATCCGACCGGTGCTACCCTCAATGGGGTAATACAAATTCTTGGATATGCGGATGATCTCGACGTACTAGGGGATGATAAAGAAACGGTAGCTAAAAATGCAGAAATCTTGATCGCAAAAGCCAAAGAGATTGGCTTGGAAGTTAGCGAATCGAAGACAAAATATATGACCGTCGTCAGGTCCGGAGAAAGTAATCAAGACGGGGGTCTAATGGCCGGAAATATGAAATTCGAAAGGGTTAACGAGTTTAAATACCTCGGGTCTATTATAACTAGCGAAAATAAGATTAAAACGGAAATCAATGCGCGGCTACACGCTGGCAATGGGTGCTATTATGCAGCAAACACGCTACTAAAATCGCGATCGCTATCTAGAAACATCAAAGTAAGAATTTACAAAACGATAATAATGCCGGTCGTCATGTACGGGTGTGAAACGTGGGCGCTGACGAAAGGAGAAGAGAATAGGTTTAGAGTTTTCGAGTATAAAGTACTTAGAAAAATCTATGGTCCAAAAAGGGACGAAGAGACTGGTGAATGGGGGAAACTGCATAATGATGGGCTGCACGCTCTCTATGGGTCAGCAAATATTAATAGAGTAATGAAAGCGCGTAAACTAAGATGGGCGGGGCATGTAGCAAGAATGGGCAATGAAAGAACAGTGGCGCAAGTTTTAAGAGGGAAACCGATTGGCAAGAGACCTCTAGGCAGACCGAGAATCAGATGGGAGAAAAATGTAAGAGATGATGTAAAAGAACTAGGACATGATTACTTAAACTGGATGGAGGATGCACAGGATAGAGATGCGTGGCGGTTTCGGGTAGACGAGGCGATGAACTTTCGATTTCGAATCGCTAATCGATAATAATAATAATAAACTTATAAAAACAGTAAGGACACGGAAATATCGCTATCGCTGTTTGTTCACCATTTACTATTAATGAAACTTTGAAATCTGACGTAAATTTACATGAAATATCATTCATTTTTATAAAATCAAAGAGAATTTTGATATTTGCATATGATTCTTCTATCTCTGGCCCAATACAAACTATTATTAATTTGTTTACACTAGTCCAGTTATTTGTGGTGTTTGTTTCGTTATAAACTACTTTGTTCCAATTGAGGATCTGTTGATACATCAGCTATCACAGATATGCAAATTTTAAAAAAGCCTTGCCCACCATCAGCCATAATTTTATCACGGTAATGGCCGATAATATTTAACTTTTCCACTACATGATTTAATAATTCTTTAGTATTCGCAACAACAACAGGCACTTTCTTTTTATCATTATTGTGTGCAGTCTCAAATTCTGAAATCTCGCTTTGATACATATCTTTCAACAGCTTCGATAGTTCACTTACTTGCCGTGGATAATTTGCCGGTAGAGCGTTTTTCCCTACTGATTTACGAATTAAGGCAGTCCTTTTTTTCATGTCATTATTTGAAACGCCCTTCGCAGTTTGAAATTCATCTAAGCTTTCAGCAGTAAAGAAATTTTCAGATCAAACTTTTTTAGGGTTGACATATATTTCCATTTTTTTGCCTAAAGTATGAAGCTCTACTGTCTTATCTGCACTCGTATTTCCATGTGCTATGTCAATTTTGTGTTTTATTATACTAGAAGCAATTTGCTTTTTATGTTTATCTGCCAATTTATGTACTAAATTCATAACGTTTCTACCAGCGGCTGATGATGATGTAGTACAAACGTGGCTTTCACCTTTGCCTACCTCTTTCGAACACACTTTACATAATTTAATTAATTTTTTAGCTTTAGACGTAGAATTCTCACATTTTGGAAGCTTCGTTACTTTCGACTGAGATGAGCCATACAAACCGTTCGATTCGTTTTTTTTGCACACCTTTAGATGAGTCCAGTGTTTTTTTCTTTTTCGATTATGCATGACCAGTAGATTTAGCAGTTAAACCAATGTAACAATTGCAGCTTTCATTCACACGAGAAGATGTTTGAGCTCGATTACCTTTCGCCAGTAAGATATCTTCATAGTTTGGTATTTTTGAGATATGTCTTTGAACATTTCCTTTTGCTCGCTCTTGAAGTGTAAGACGACATGAGACACAAATACTCAGGGAAAATCTTGCATCACTTAGATCATAGTTTTTATTACAATATTTTTTGACTAACACTTCAATACGAGGGGCCATTCACTCTGAAATCAGACAAATCTTTGCCAACGATTTCATTTGATTTTATATGATTTCATTCTGGATTTCATACGATTGCATACGGTTGCTTCTTTCTTGTAAGCTAACTATGATTTCAACAGAGACATGACACTAATTTCAATGAACACGCTCTGACTGTCCATTGACTGCTGTCGACTCCCATCTAGACTAGATCTAGACTGTAGATGCGCACTGACTTCTCTCGACTCCGTCTGACTCCATCTGATTTCACGCTGACTGCTCGATGATTGCTCGCACGGATCGCACTCACACTCGCACTATATAACGTCAGGGGTGGCGCAGCCAGTGTGGGTGTCACGGAGAATATCATAATTTCATAAAAAAGGTTTCAAAATTTTGTGACTAGATCATGACTCTTAAGATTATAATAAATAACATAAGTATTTATTATATAAGAAGAATACAATTTTATTTCTTCACGTCTGGGAAATTTATAATTTAGAAACTTAGGATAGAACCTAATAAAAACGACATCTTCCAGAATAATAGTTAAAATTTATTTGAAAAATTACGACTCGATTACGTTTCGAAAAACCAGCTGGTTTCCCTCATCAGATCTTAAAACAGTTTTAAAACTTCCGTGTGAATTTCATTATGTGTGAGTTCCATATATTTTTAAAAAAGTATACATTTTATGGGTAGTGCTGTAAAATGATGTAAATTTTTGTTCTTGTAATGAAACTATTGTTAAAATTATGGTAAAAAGATAAAAAAAATGTTTTGTGGAGAGTACTATTCGTCGAATGTTTAAGCTGAGGGAACAAAATTTGCGTGTTGACATCCGAACTCATATCCGAAAAAAGAGAAAGAAATTGTTTTGAAATCATTTCATATTTTCTATTCTCTTTTTTTATTTCAAAATTTTAAGAAATTCTTATTCAGGGTGGCCGCTGGACCGGGAAACCTGGGAAGTGACCGGGAATTTTTTGAGACCGGGAAAAACCGAGAAGTAGTAGTGAATCTATTTTTTGGCCGGGAATTTCAGAAATGTTTAGAAGAAAAATCTATCTATCCAAAATATTCAAGTTTAAAGCCAATTCAATTTAAAAAATTGTAATTAAGAAAAAGAATAATTTTTTAATATATAGCAGTATTTGACTGTTTATATTCAAAACTCTATTTTTGAGTTTTTTAATTTGTAAGTAAAATTGTTGAATTTTTATGTATAAACAACAATTAAACAATTAATAATTTTCAAAATTTTGAGTAAGTTTAAGAGATATACAGAAGTTTTGAAAAGATTCCAACTTGATTTAAAACTTAAAAAGTTTTAGGATGATAAAAACAATTGCTTGAAATTCCTGGGAAAACTTCAAATGATGTTTTATTTTGAAAAAGAAAATAGGAAAATATTCAAAATGATCAGAAAAAAGAAAAAAATTTGTATGAATGAATAAAAATGAAACAATTATTAATTTAGAAATATTCGAGTAAGTTTCAAAGATATTTAAAAGTTTTGAAATTATTGAAGAATAATTTAAAACTTGAAAGGATTTAAAAAAATTTAGATTCTTGAAGATTTCAAACAAAAAATTAAGAAGGTTTTTGAGCATTTTAAAAGACTTAAAAAGAATAAAAAATTATTAAGATTTCTAAAAAAATTGAAAATGATTTTTATTCTGAATAACTAATTTCAAGAGAATATTTTAAAAGATTTCAAAGGATTTCCAAAATTGTCAAAAACGAATCTGCAAGATTTGAAGGCAATTTTTTTAACTTTGAAGGATTTTTAGATAATTTTAGGACAATTTTTAATAATTTTCATAAATATTTAGAAGTTTCGTAAAAATGTCGAAAATAATTTGCAATTTGAACTTATTCCAGAAAATTTAAAGCAAAATGTAGAGGTTTGACAATTTTGAAGCGTTTTAAGGGTTTTGAAAGTTTTAAAGATAATACAGCAATTTTTTTAAGATAACTGGGAAAATTTTAAATAATTCTTTATTTTGAAAAAATAGTGTAAGAGAATATTTAAAAATATTTCGAAACAAACACCGGTTTTGATGTATAAATAAGAATCGAACAATTATTAATTCTTTACGACTTAAAATAAAATTAATTTATCTTCTAATATAAATTTTAGTTTAAAAAAAAATTATAATCGTTCAATTTTTATTGTTTCTGACATAAAATTTCTGAAAATGATATAATTTTGTAAATTTACGTTTATTTATTCTTTGGCTTACATAATTGAATATGATATCGTGGATTTATATTTTTTGAATCTTCGAACTGTACAACTTGTGAAGTTGATCTTGATGATCACCGTTGGGAGCACTGCTTTAGGGGGTTTCAAAACGTGGAGATCTGTTAAAAAACTGTGGTGTCAAATTTCGGAAAATTATAATACTTTCTCAATCATAAATTATCAGAATGTAAAATTCTTCATTTTAATCATACCTTATAGTTCCAGAAAGAATTTTGTAAAAATTTCGATAATATTAGGAGATGCAGCATAATTTGTAAAAAATGTTCAATTAAGAACATCATTTGAAAAAATGTTCTGGACCCATTCTCGCGGACCAAAAAGTTCCTGCTTCCCGGCCTTAATGTAGATTTGACATTTCTACGGGCGAACTGACACCAAAGCCGTGCAAAGTCGGCAATGGAGTTTACACCGAACCCATAGGAGCAACGTGTTACATGTCTCGAGTTAATTAACTTAATTAATGGATCAGCCACCGTGTCAGAGTCTGCTCAGTGCTGCTCTACCCGAGTGCCGAGAAAAGCCAGCGACGAACATCAAAGATAAATCGTCCAAGTTCCAGCAACGCGTGCAGAAATCTTGATGTGGGCCCAGTCAGGTTCTGACGAGTTTGCCCTAATTTTGATGCGGCCCTGCTCGGGCATACTGACATGGACCACACATAGCTTGTAACGCCTTCACAGGTGATAACCCCATTTAGGGAATACTTGTCAGGAACCTCCCAGATTTTGTAAAACTGGTCCTAGTTTCTAGAATTATAGTAATTTACAAAAATAAATATTACTTTCTAATGGAAGAGTACTTTCATTACTTTTAAGAAAAAATACTCTTTTTCTTAGAGTATTTTCGAGGCTGAAGGTTGGAAATGATATTGGATTTTGTTGGTTTATAAATAATTAAAAATAGCCCCATCTTAAAGCCATGTTAATGCCCGATTATAATTTAACATGTTTTATTGAAAATATAAATACTGACCACTGACTTTTTAGCGCCCTTTTTTAAAGAACGTAAGTAAGTACATTTCGGTATGCAAATTGATGATGTACGGCGTCATTTTTACTGATGAGAATTAAAGAATCTCTAATTCCAAATTAAACTATTTCATAAAATGAAATCGTATAAATTAAAGAGTTTTTATGTTTAAAAATTAAAAATTAACAATCATGCTAGTCTTAGGTCTTACAATTGAAAGTTATGTAATTCTGATAATTCACATTTGAAATTTCTTCAACTTGGAATTGTAAACTCTTGACTTTTGATCTTCAAAATCATCAACATTAAAAAAATTTTCTTCTTTAAAAATTCTTCTTTTCGGATGAAAATCAAAGTATTCCAATCAAATAGTTATCATTTTAGTTGAAAATTCATGTTTGAGGTAGGAAATAAAATAATTTGTTTGAAAGTAAAACTCTTTTTCTAAAAACCAATTTTTTCTTTCTTGAAAATTAATCTTCTTCATCAAAAATTCAATTATTCTAGTTGAAGATTCATCATTTCAGGAAAAAATTCATCTTTCTGGTGTAAAATTCAACTATTTCAATTAAATATTTACAATTTTATTTGAAAATTCATCACTCCGTTTGTTTTGTTAAATATTAATTTTTTTTAACTTGAAATTTAATTATTTAAGTTTTGGTTGACAATTTATCCTTTTTAGTAAAAATTAATTTTTTTGTTTAAAAATGCAACTATTTCAGTTCAATATTCATTGTCTTAGTTGAAAACTCTTATGTTTGGTTTAAAATTCATTTTTTTTTTACTAAAAATTTTACTATTCCGCTTTCGGTTGAAAACAAGATTTTTAGTGATTAATTTTAATTATAATAATTCCCGAATCTTAATGCACTTCAGAGAATTGATGTTATATTGTCGACCAGGTAAATTAGTTAATTTCTGACGTTAAATTTTGTCGATTGTACTGGTGAAATAATTTTTGAAGGAACGAGAAGAAATATAAAATATTATTGCCATTTTCCTAGTCGAATAAGTGAAATAAATAATATATTTATATAAAGGAATTGTAAAATAATTTTAAACTTTCTTTTAAGTAAGTTTTTCATCGTATCTCGCTAAAATCGCACAAACGAAATTGTTAATCTCATGTCATCCAATCACTTTTTATTTGGATCAGTGAGAGTATGTTTATAAATAATAGCCCCATCTTAAAGCCACATTAATGCCCGATTATAATTTATCATGTTTTATTGAAAATATTAATACTGGTCAGTGCCTTGTCAGCGCCCTTTTTTTAAGAACGTAAGTAAGGTTTCTGTATGCAAATTGATGATGATCAAGAAACACATGTCCAAACTGTTTTATTTAAATACGGCGTCATTTTTACTGATCAGAATTTAAAAATTTTCAATTCAAAATTAAACTATTTCAAAATTGATATCAAAAAAATTAAAATTACATCACGCTGACATATATATATATATATATATATATATATATATATAGAGAGAGAGAGAGAGAGAGAGAGAGACAGAGAGAGAGAGAGAGGCGACACTGAGACCAGCCTCGAACAGGCATCCAATAGAGGGAGAACGATGCTTGAAGACCCGGAGAAACATCAACATTCAGGTTTCTCCCAAGCCCAAAGATCTGACTGAACTGGATGATGAGCTTCGTGGAGATTTTTCCGAAGAATCCGACCTCTGGACTATCAATTGTAGTGTGCACAATGCAGCGAGAACTTTGGCAGATGCAAACCGTAAAACAAAACCAACGGTTGATCATAAGACCAAAAGACGAATGCACCAACTTAGCACAAAGATAGGCTGGGCAAGACAGTACGCGTCCCGCATTCAGTGTGTGATTGACTACATAACATCTGGCAGGACTTTCACTGCCAAGGTTCGACAGTTCACGCGCGAACTGCGGATCCGTCATCACACAATCAACAAGTCAAAGCTACTGACCATCAGGCAGCATATTGTTGACAGAATACGAGTACTATCTGACGCTAGGAGAAGTCTAGAGCGGAGAGAGAGGTGGGTCAGAGAAAATCAACAGTTTTCGTCTGACCCATCTCGACTCTTCCAAGACCCTCCAGTTACTGTCGACCATCCGCCCAAACCAGAGGAGGTCGAAGCATTTTGGAGAGAAGTCTACGAAGTCCAACATCCACTTAAAGAAGGCTCAAAGAACATAAACAGCTTCAAGGAGCTGTGCAATGCCCTCATCACAGCTGAGGAGGAATGCCCACCTATCACTACCGAGGAGGTGAAAAACGTATTAAGAGGCATGAAGAACTATTCCGCTCCGGGACCAGATGGCATCAAGACCTTCTGGTGGAAGAAGTTTCCTTCAACCCACCAGCATTTGGCCCGAATTTTTACCTCATATCTAAAGTCGGAAGAGCCTATTCCGGGGTGGTTGGTGGAAGGGCGCACAGTGCTCCTGCCGAAGACGGGCAACTTAGCTGACCCTAAGAATTACAGGCCAATAACTTGTCTGAACACACTGTATAAGATCTTCACAGCTATCCTAAATGATAGGATTGTTCGGACAATTGGACCTGTATGGCGAGAGATGTATGAACAACGTGGCTCAAAGAAAGGCGTAGCGGGATGTCGGGAGCACTTGCTCATCGATAGATGTGTCTGTAAAGACGCAGCATACTATCAGCGATTTCTATCGATGGCCTGGATTGATTACCGGAAAGCTTTCGATTCAAGCTCCCATAGACTTATCATCTGTCTGTTGGAAAGCCTAAAGGTTCATCCACACATCGTGAGGTGCATAGAGACATTAATGCCGCTTTGGAAAACCAGATTTACTATCTCATCTGGAAAACATCGTGTGATCACTAACAGTATCACCTTTCAGAGAGGTGTATTTCAGGGCGACACCATGAGCCCTCTCCTCTTTTGCCTCACATTATTGCCACTATCTCTCGCACTTCGCCATTCCGAAGGGTATCTCTGCGGAAAACCTGGAAACCGAAAGCATAAGGTCACTCATGTATTTTACATGGATGATCTTAAGATCTATGCTAGGAATCAAGAGAAACTACATCTAGCTCTGAATATTGTCAAAGAGTACACTCAAGAGATTGGAATGGAATTCGGGTTAGAGAAATGCGCCAAGGTTAATTTGAAGAAAGGAAAACTTAATGGCATCCCCGAAGATCCTGAGCTCGTTGACAGAAGCGCTATACGAAACCTTTGCGCTGGAGATACCTATACATACCTGGGCGTGCCACAGAGCCGCATTCAGGACGCGACATCTATAAAGGATACTCTCCGATGCAGATACAAACGTCTCATCCGGCAGATTTGGTCTTCCGAACTGTCGGCGAGAAACAAAGTATCTGCAACGAACATGCTTGCCGTCCCGGTAGTACTCTATTCATTTGGAGTGATTCCATGGACGAAGGACGAGCTCAGATCCCTTGATATCGGGACGCGAAAGGTTTTGCACATGAACAAGGGCATGCACCTTAAGTCTTCTGTTCCGCGACTTTACATCTCACGCCGCCTAGGTGGTCGCGGAATACTGAATCTTGAATGTCTTCACAACAGACTCATTCTGGGTACAGCACATATAGTTGCAAATGGACAAGACCCTCTTCTTAAAATGGTCAGGAAACACGAAGAAGTGGGAAAAGGGGCGTTTCTGTACGAAGCAGCGGAGGAGGCTGCTGAAACACTCGGCCTTGACTTCAATATTAGGGGTGAGCAAAATGCATCAAATCTTATCTATCTTGAATACTCACTCCTGAAGGCCCGGATTAAGAAAGCACAGGAGAAAAACTTCCACGAACAGCTCCTCGACAAGATGATGCACGGCATCTTCCACAGAAATGTGGAAGATCAGTCGATGTCGTATGAGCTAACGTTTGCTTTCCCTAGATCACCCGGATTGAAGTCGGGCACGGAGGGCTTCATTTTGGCATGTCAAGACGGTGTCATTTCCACTCTAGCATACCGTCGCCACATTTAGAGCCAAGACATTCCCGATGATAGTTGCAGAGCGTGTCATGCACACCCCGAGCATCTAGGACACATACTATCTAGTTGTCCAACTCATGCGGGAACGACCTACATCCAAAGGCACAATGCGGCACTAAGAGTGCTTTATTACCATCTCTGTCACTCTTATGGCATTAGGCCAAATACCTCTCCGCTAAACGCTCCTAGAGAAATAGAGTCAATTGTCGAAAATGAGAAGTGCCGCATATACTGGAACTTCATATTCTCGACAATTGTTTCTGTTGCGCACTCGAGGCCTGACATAGTTCTCCTTGACTTCGAGAAACGAACCATGTTCGTTATCGAATTTTCGGCACCAGCTGACAAAAACGTCACAGCCAAGGAGAAAGAAAAGAAAGAGAGGTATAAAGACCTTATAAGGGAGTTGCGACGGTTATACCAGGAATATTCTGTTAAGCTAATCGTCTTGATCATCGGCGCTCTTGGAAGTGCCAAGGTTTCACTGGTTAATAGCCTGAAAAGCATCCCTGCGTGTCAAAAAAATGCTGAGACACTTGCGGGGAAAATGCAGAAGGCGGTCGTCCTTGGGTCGCTCCGTGTCCTCAGGGTGCACGAGACTTTTGCCGGACCATCGTATTGAGTTCGTCGCAGACTGTAACCACCTATCTCACGGTCGTGAGACGTGGTTACAGCTGAAATTTTACCGCGATTTCGCTGGGAGCGGGTGCAATTTTTCAGATTAGCACCCGCTCCCGGCGAAATCCTGCGGTTGTCCTTATGACAAACTTTTAACTATATATATATATATATGCAATAAAAATGGAAGAATCTTTAACTGCAAATCTTCATAATTGAAGAATTTTTCAATTTAAATCTTAAAAAATTGAACTACATATTCCAGAAAAAAAATTCAAAACTTCATCATTTCAAACTATAAAAATTCCAAATAAATCCATCTTCAATTATAAACATCGCAAGCTCTAGAACCATGAATTTTAAACCTTTAAAATTGATAAGATTTTATCAGATCAGAATTGAAAAATTTTCAATTCCAAATTAAACTATTTCATAAAATTAAATCGTAGAAATTCAAGAGTTTTTCTATTGTTTTTTTTTCTATTTTTCTATTGC
>CAKNYM010051495.1:241144-272171 GCA_932195095.1 Andricus curvator
CAATAAAAATGGAATAGTCTTTAATTGCAAATCTTCATAATTGAAGAAATTTTCAATTTAAATATTCAAAATTGAACAAAATATTCCAGAAAAAAATATTCAAAACTTCATCATGTAAAACTATAAACGTTCTAAATAAATTGATCTTCAATTATAAGCATCACTAGTTCTAGAACTATGAATTTTAAACCTTTAAAATTTATGAGATTTTAATTTTTTTTAATTTAGAACAAAGATAATGCAAGTTTTACAATAAAAAATTCTTTGATTTTAAGGATTTTCATTCCAAATTTTTTCAATATATAATATTTGGCATTGAAAACTCCTGACTTTGGATCTTAAAAATCATCTAAAATTGAAAATTTTTATTTATATATTTGAATCGTCAATTTCAAAAATTGAAAATTTTTTATTTTAAATCTTCGAAGTTAAACGACTTATTCAAAAGAAACGTTCAAAATTATATAATTTGAGAATATAAACATTATAAATTGATGAATCTTTAATTATAAATCTTACAAGTTCTAGAACTATGAATTGTAAATCTTTAAAACCAAAAAGATTTAAATTTTGATAAATTACTACAAAAATAATGAAAGTGTTAAGTTTTACAATTAAAAATTCTTTAATTTTCTTGATTTACATTCGAAATTTGCTCAATTTGGAAGATTTAGAATTGAAAACTCTTGAATTTTGATCTTTAATATCATTCAAATTTAAGAATGTGGATTTATACATCCTTGAAATTGAAGATTTTTCAGTTTTAGATATTCAGTATTAAAATTGTATAGAAAAAAAAAACATTTGAAATTACATCATTCTAAGTCATGCAGATTAAAAATTGAAGAATCTTCAATTGCAACTCTTGAAAGTTAAAGAATTTTCCATTTCAAACCTTCAAAATTAAACTACATATTTAAAAAATTACATTCAAAATTGCATGATTAAAAACTATAAGCATTCCAAATAATCAATCTTTAATTTTTTAACTAAATATTTAACAAAAAAAAAATTCAAAATTACATAACTTAAAACTATAAATATTTCGAATTAATAAATTTTTAATTGTAAATCTTACAAATTCTAGGACACTAAGTTGTAAATCTTTGAAATTGAAGAGATTTTGATTTTAAAAATTAACAATAAAAATGATGCAAGTGTCAAGTTTTCCCATTAAAACTTGTTCAATTTTATTGATTAATATATTAAATTTCTTCAATATGGAAGATTTGAAAACTCTTAAATTTGAATCTTCAAAATCTTCAAAATTAAAAAATTTTTATATACACATCCTTAAAAGTACACCACTCTAAATTGTACGCATTAAAAATTGAAGAATCTTCAATTGAAAATCTTAAAAATTGAAGAATTTTTCATTTAAAATCTTCAAAATTAAACTAAATATTTTCATTATAAATTTAAAAAATGTTCAATATCACATTATTCTAAACTATAAGCAATCAAGATTTATTAAACCAATTTAATAAACAAATGCATTATTCGGGCATTTGTCAGCAGAAAAATTCATTTTCTTAAATACCAGTCCTTTCAGTTGGGAACTTCATGACAATTTCAGCAACATTCATAATTAGTTAATAATTTTATGAATTTTCAAACAAATTTAATAAACAAATGCATTAATCAGGCATTTTTCGACAGAAATTTTTTTTTTTTTTCTAAGTCAGTCTTTTTTTTTGGGAACTTAATGATAATTTCATTAACAATTATACATAGTTGATAAGTTCTATCATGTTTTAAACAAATATAATAAAATTGTTATTAATATAATGCATTCATTTGTTAAATTTGTTAAAAAAAATAATGAAATTTATCAACTATCATGGACGTTGCTGAATTTATTATGAAGATCACAATTGAAAAGTCTGACACCGGAAAAGAAATAATTTTTCCGTCGACAGATGCCCCAATAATGCATTTTTTATTAAGTTTGTTAAAAATAAATAGAACATTGATCAAAAAGTTATGAATTTTGCTGAAATTATAATGAACTTCCCAATTTAAAAATTTGACACAAAAAAAACGAATTTTTCTGTCGAAAAATGCCTGATTAATGCGTTTGTTTATTAAATTTGTTTAAATAATCATAAAATTCATCAACTCATTATGAATGTTGCTGAAATTGTCATAAAGTTCCCAGCTGAAAGAACTAGTATAAAAAAAGCAAGTTTTTGTGCACACAAATGCCCAAATAATGCATTTGTTTATCAAATTTGTTTTAAAAAATCATGACATCCATCAATAAATTATGATTTTTTCTAAAATATCATGATGTTCCTAATTTTTTTAAAAATTA
Source organism: Andricus curvator (assembly GCA_932195095.1). Taxonomy (NCBI): domain Eukaryota; kingdom Metazoa; phylum Arthropoda; class Insecta; order Hymenoptera; family Cynipidae; genus Andricus; species Andricus curvator. The sequence continues at coordinate 243,459 of CAKNYM010051495.1, forward strand.
GGTAGAAAAAAACGACTTTTTCTGTCGAAAATTGCCTGACTAATACATTTGTTTAGAATCTTAACAATAGTAATCTCAAGCAAAAATGTATTCATCTTTATATTTCTTTTATCCAAAGTTCTTTCAATGTAATTTAAAAAAACGTAACATTATGGAAAATCCTAGAAAACATTTTTTTAACAAATAATTTGTTTATACAAATTTTTTTTGTTTATTACATAATATTGGAACATCTTGAACTGATATTACTCGATGAAATTCAGGTGATTTCAACCATTTTTCTGTTATTGACGAGCACCAGGAACCTCAAATAGAAAAAATTGCCATTTTCAAAATAAACATTAATGGAATGTAATACGACCATATTATACAGTTTTATCGAATCTTTCATTAGATTAATAAACTTGATATTTTTAATAACAATTCAGAAGATTTTAATTTTTTACTAAAGGTTTTAGATACTTAAAAAAAAAGTTTAATAATTTTAGGGGTGGTAGTAATTTAAAAAATTTTATAAAAGGCTTTACTTCTAAGGAATGTTGAAGCTTCATAGAAAATCTTGGGTGTGAAAAAAAGTATTTTTGCTACGGTTCAATTTAGGTGTGCCTAAAATTGATACAATAATCGCAAAACCATATCAAATGCGAAAATACATATCCGAGCTCAAACCGTGAGGTCTTAAAACTAGGGTCATTGAACAAGAGACTAAAGCCTAGAGAACCATAACACATTGACTTTTTAATACCATTACCAGTTATATAAAAACATTTGATTCGACTTCGGATCGCAAACATTATATATTAGTTCTACATTTTTTCTTTAATTAATGGTGTAAAGATTTGCAGTTTACACGTGGTTTATATGCCGCACTTCAAAAGTCCCTTTGACTGAGCGGCGGACACCTACTGGAACATCAATGACTTCTCCTGAAGTCAATGCGGAAACCCTGCCGCTTGCCATGTTTATTTTTGCCCGTCTTTTAATGTAATTGATATATGAATATATTCCAGCAAGAAGATTATAACTCTGCAATATTGCGAAGACGTCTCCATCTAATGTTGATAGTACAATTTGTTCTTGGGTTGGCACAGGCCCGAATCTACGCTCTCCGGTCATAATTTCAAGTGGCTTATCGGCAGGAAAAGTGTATCTTCGAAGTTCGAATATCTGGTGCCGATTATAGCGAGGAATGAGCCGAATCAATCTAAGTTGTTCAATTCCACATCCGTGTCCGTCAGCAGAAGGAAGCATTATAGATACAGCTGTGGAACTGGAAGGAGGATGAGGCACGGCAGGAGGTGATCTTGACCTGACACGAAGAGGAGGGTCGTCAGGAGGAAGAGACCTCTCAGGTGAATGTCTGTCAGGAGAAGAAGAAGTTCGGCAACGAGGATCAACAGGAATAGGGTCGCCATTAGGTAAACAATCAAACTGTGTACTTAACTCTGCAACAAGAATGACATAATTTATTCTAACGTTCGTATTTCATTAACAGTTGTGGTAATACTGTAAAACATGATTCCGGAAAGCTTGACCAGCAATTATGGAAACATTATTCGCGAAGGTTCCTAGACAAGTTCTATTTTCAATTTTTTGTACATATTACGGGGCGTAAAAGAGACATTTTTTTGAAGATTCAACTCAAGCGTGCATAAAATTAATAAAATAATCGCAAAAGTAATTAAAATGGGAGGAATACATATCCAAATGTGAAGTGTGAGGTCCAAAAAGAGATGCAAATTTCAGAGCCAGAAAACATTTCCTTTTTATTATAGTTACATGAATTATTCTAATCCGTCTTCGGATCGTAAAAATTATACTTTAGTGTTACATTTTTTTTTAAATAAATGTGGTGAACTTCATAAAACCTGTTTATTGAGCGGCGGGAACCTACTTGAACATCGATTACTTCTTCTGGGGTCAATGCGGAAACCGTGCTGCTTGCCATGTTTATTTTCGCCCGCCTTGTAGTGTAATTACTATATGAATATAATCCAGCAAAACTGTCATAACTCTCCAATATTGCAAAGACCTCACAACCAGATGTTGATAATACAATCTGTTCTATTTTTGGCACAGGCTCATACTTATCCTTTCCTATTCTTACTTTGAGTGTTGTATTCTTCGGAAAAGTGTATCTTCGAAGTTCGAATATCTGGCGCGGATTTACGCGCGGAATAAGCCGAATGACTCTAAGATTTTCAAGTCGACATCCATGCCCGTCAGAAGAAGGAAGCCACACAGGAGGAGCGATTAATCTGGAATGAGTTTGAAACCTTGCAGGAGGTGACCTGGACCTGGCACGAAGAGGAGGCTCTGAATGAGGAGGAGGCATGACCGGCAAACGGGGACTGGCAGGAGGAAGAAACCTGTCAGGTGAATGTCTGTCAGAAGAATAAGAAGGTCCACAACGAGGAACGCCAGGAATAGGAGCGCCATTAGGTAAACATTCGAATTGGTTACTTAACTCTGTAAGAAGAAAGACAGAATCACATTTTAATTGAGGTTGATATTTTATGAACTCTGTTGGCAATATTGTAATCCGTGAATGACGACATAAGAGAAGTTTTCCCGCGAAAGGTTCTTGAAAGCTTGACCACCAATTTAAGAAATATTATTCGCGAAAGTACTAATACGCTTAATACCTTCTCGGAAGCTTCTTGAAAGGTTGCTCCAAAATTTAAGAAATATTATTCGCGAACGTACCTGGGAAAGTTTCACTCGGATTTTTTTTAGTTTAGAATCTAATACTCTTGTATACATACACTAGAAAATAAAGACGCGCGCTATGCTAGCAAATTGTATATAGAAAAATAACAAGAACGGTTTCTTGGTTCTCGAAATGGAATATTTTTACTATTAAATATAAACGTGTGTATCTCATACGTGTCTCATAAAATAGAAAAAACAAAGGATAAAGTTTGCATTGACTCAAGGTATAAGATTCGCTGTCACAAAAATAATTAACCTTGCCGACCAAGCTTTACACGAAGCGAAGGTTATTTCACATTTGTAACCTTTTTCATCTGAAATCTTTCGCCTCATAATGTCTTATGTCCATTCGAAAAGTATCGACAGTTACGGCGGCAGCACTATCTATCGTCGTTTAAGCTTCTGAAACTGGAGCCAACCGCCGATACCACATGTGTCAGTGGTTTTTTACCAAGTGGTCCAAAATAAGTTGTGTTCAGCGAAAAAAACGATTTTAATCCCCTAACTCCGATTCAGACAATGATTAAAAGTTGTAAATGAGTGAGCGCATGAAACACGTTATATACCGGTTCGTCAGATTCTGTGATGCATTTGCATTTTTAAGAAATAATAGGCATATCAGTGAACTAGGTGGTCAAAAAATAAATAAAAAGTTAAATTTAAAATTCATCTACAATAGTCTGAGCTATGCCCGAGAAAATTAATAAGCAAGCACAATGTTTTATTTATATTACTTCTTACCAATTGTATGTTCTTCTCCACTTTTCGTACTATTTTTTCACTTGAAACAGTTGACCGATCTTCAAATATTGCAATTGATCACAATAGCTCTTTATTGATTTAATGTTAAACAAAATAGCTATTTGTGATACACGCTATTGTTTGCAACAACCTTCCGAGAAAGTTATACTAAGAGAAAGACAAAGAAAGAATATTTACAGTTTCCTGGGGGGGGGGGTAAGCGGTGATACCCTCAGCGGAACGAAAACAAATTCTAAAAATACAAAATTTCAAATAAATTAAATCGAAATATATGAAAATAACTAATATACTATCTGGTGGAGTACACTCTTCACCAGTTTGATTCGAATCTTCATTTAAGTCCATCTTCTTTTGACAATGAGAAGGAAAATTTCACTTGCACTCTAAACACGTCGACTGTAACCTCACACCTGTCATCAGCTGTTCGCTTGGACACTGAGCGCTGCTGTTTCTACGTTGTCCCCGAATTGTCGCGATGCGGAAAGTTGCTTATCTGCAAAGTGCGCATGCGCGTACATTCCGCTGATGTGGGAAGTATATAAGAATCGAACTGCGCATGCGCCAATATTATTTCCGCATTGTTATCCGGAATGAGTCACTTTGCATATAATTTAGCTACATGGAACGGAGTACTTTCGAGGTGGGTGTTGCAAAAAGTCATTTTCACTATTAGTCGATGCGATACCAACGGCCAACGGCCATACCACGCTGAAAACCCCAGTTCTCGTCAGATCACTGAAGTTAAGCAGCCTTGGACGCGGTTAGTACTTGGATGGGTGACCATTCAAGAATACTGACATGAGTGCTGTTGGCACATCGTGGGTGTGGTGAGCCCACACTTGTAGTTAATTATAACTACAAGAAAAACCTAGAAACACTACCCGAATCGGGTAGTGTCACGCCTACCCTGAAAGGGAAATGGTTTAATGGTATATATATATATATATATATATATGTTGACCTTTTTCACAGTTCTTCAGTGTGCGAGAACTTGGCCATACTTGATCGTTCCGTAAAGTATCCGACCTATTGCTCTAACTTTGCACCTAGTTTGTCGTGCTATAGTAAAATTCTAACCACGTACGCGTTGCATACAAATTTGTCCAAAAACTTGGTTATTCATGTTTCAGGTGATGAATCTATAAGTGATGCTTAAATCAAAAAAGTGGTCTAGGAGATTTAAAAGTGATCTCACTTCAGTGGAAAGTGACTCTCGCTCCGGCAGGTTCGCAAAAGCCAAAATACCACAAAATGTGAAACAAGTTCGATTGTTAATGAACGGAAATTGTCGTATGACAGTGAAAAAGATAAGGGAAGCCAATATTTGGATCAGCCGCGTTGCTGCAAAATCTCAACCAGGGCTGCTGACGGAAGACCAAAAGGATTATCGATTGGAAGTCGCCCAGAACTGTTTGGAATTAAACAGAAACAACACTGAAATGTTGAAAATGTTTACTAATGGGGATTTAGTCATCGGTTTATGACTACAAACTTGAGAAAAAGGCACAATCTTCGCAGCGGATGACACCTGGTTCCACATAAGCGAAGAAAGCGCGCCAGAGTGGAAGCCGGGGTCGGAGCAAGATCAAGGCTCACTGTTTTCTGCAAACAGAAAGGTGTTGTGCACCATGAATACGCTTCAAAATGTCAGACGGCAAACAATGAGTATTACCAAGAAGTTCTGAAACGATTACGTGACGTAGTAAGAAGCCTGATTTGTGGAAAAGTGGTGACTGGGAGCTTCACAACAACACTACGCCTGCCTATTAATTGCAGCTTATTAAGCAATTTCTGGTGAAACACGGCCTCACACAACCTCGGCAGCCCTCATACAATTCTGAACTGGTTCCTTGTGTTTTCTGGCTGTTTCCCAAAATCAAATTATCCGTTAAAAACTAAACGATTTCGAGACGTAGAGGACATAAAACATAATGTAACAAAGAACTCCCATTTCGAGTATACCACAAGGTCGAATACTTTCCGGACATACCTCGTAACTCTACTTGAGTGTTGCCGCATTTTCTGCTCCGATCGTCTATCGAAACTGTATGAAGAATAGCTAATTAGCAGTCCGTACTTATTTCTATAATCGCGATATGCCATTTATGAGGCTCGCCTTTATTTATAATTCTAGCGATGTAGTGTATTTCTTCAAGAATTTCTAACAAATAAGAAGTAACTTAAAAAAATAAATCATCAGTCATTAAGTCTCAAAATTCCGCGATTCCCATTATATAGATTGCTATACCTGCTAGAACATTCAAGTCATTTGTTTCATTAGAAAAGAACATATTGCCTAGAAATTAGGCTCTTAGCTCCCAAGAAATAATTTCTTTGACATGATAATTTTCACATTTATTTCAAACAAACATTTCTTTGTATTACAGAAATATCACCGAATAAATCATTTCTTTGAGTTAAGGCATGACTTTTTGTCCTATAAAGAATATTTACTGAACAGAAATAAACAACTCCTTGGTTTCATGCGACAAAAAGAAACAAACAGAAAAGCGCATTTTTTGGATCCAGTAATATTTTCTCACTTGATATATTGACTGAGAATTTAGAAAAAAATTTAAGAATTTCTCAAATTTTGTACTTTGACTTTAGTTGACGATCGAAAACTTTCGAAATTCGAGCGCAAAGTCCGCGCATCATGATTAAAATGTGTGTCTCCAAGCCTACAGAGCTTTGCGAAATTCTATCTTTACGTAGAAAATTATCAAGCTTCATGTAAAATCTGGGGTGTAAAAGAGATACTTTTGCTGATGTGAAATCCAAGTGTGCGTACAATTAATAAAACAATCGCAAAAACAAGCAAAATGCGCCGAATGCATATCTGAGCGCGAAGCGCGAGACCCAAAATATTCCCAAGGGCGTAGCTTGAGGTACGCAAAAACGTTCGCGCTCAATATGGCGGTCGCAGGAAGCTACGCGTCACGAAATTCGACGCCTGAATTCCACACCGCTTCACGTCGCGTTTAGGCGGTTTACAGCGCCACGTCGCATTTGATCGATGTACAGATCTCTGTCGCGTTTTTTCGCTGTAGTGCTCCAAGTCCTATGTCTATACATCAGACATGAAATTGTACGCCGACCAAATGTGACGTTACGCAGTACAACGCCTAAATGCGAGGTGGAGATGTACACCGCCTAAACGCGACGTGGAACGATAGGGAATGAAATACTGCCAGCCGAAGGTAGACAGATTTTGTATCTGCTTCCAAAACGGATGGTTAAGGTGTTGACGAAGGTTGAAGCCTCGAAAACCATAACACATTGACGTTTAATTGTAATAATTACATTAAATGGTTTGATTCGTCTTCGCATCAAAACAATGCATTTTAGTTTAAAATTTTCTTAATTAAATCAATCTTGTGAAGGAATGTGTTTCACACGACGGTTTACAAGTCTTGGAAAAATAGCAATTGGGATAGAATGCGGATTACATCGGACAAATTTTTATTTGCGAAAAGCTTAAAAATATATTGAAAACTATATATTTATCTTATAATGTTATATTCACCAATATAACTTAAGACGAGTGCCATGGTGTACACCAGAGTATAAGAGACCCTCATTTTTTGGAACCAGTGGAAAAACTGATAATCGTGTTAATGAAGGATTTGGTTACCAGCCTAACTGACACGTATTTCAGTGCTCAATTATAGATTATAAAACATACCATACAGTACTTATCTTAAGCGTGAAGCTCTTCTTCCTGAGATATTTACATTTCATTAGTCAGTTTCAAGAAAATTTTTTTTTACCAAATTCGTTAAATCCTTTATCACAATTTGTATAAATTACAGTCGGCAGTTATCTAAATCGCTTGGGCGAGTGGCATGACTTGCGAAAGCTTTAGAAAAAAGTTTGAAATTTGAAAACCGTAATCTTCAAAATCTTATCTTTAATTTGAGCTGAAGTTAATTTCAAGTGTGCATATGATTAAAAAAAAATCGCAAAAACAACCCAAATTCGATCCAAGCGTGCACAATGGGGCCAAAAGTAGTGTGAACATTTTTTCATTAGCAATGAGAATAACATTTTTTTTAACACCACATTTTATTAACATTTTGTGAAAATATTCCTAGATATTCAGAAATAATAAAGGAACTCTCTAGGAACCATGCCTTTTTATTATTAAAACATTAGACAACGAAAGTGATTTCCTTAGAATATGATATTTTACGTTGTTTCAAAAGGTTATTCTTCAGCGAAAATGTAAATTTCATCTGTTTCAATAACAAATTGGACAGATACAAGCAACATTCAGAGATTGTTTAATCATTTATTACTCCCAAAGATTACAAAGTTATTTTTCCTATGGTTTAGTTCAATATTATGCGTTCCAATTGGAAACAGTTCAGGCGGATATGACTGTTTACGTCTTGAGGGTACCGATTTAGTCACAAGGCCAGTGCGAGGCAACCCCGAAAACTGTGGTTATATAGGACTTGGATTGTACCTGTTACATAAAACATTTTGATCCGACTTCGGGTCGGAAACATTACACAGGGTGTCCCGCAAGAACTTTGGTTCCTTTTAGGGGGGCGCTTTGGTGGGGGACTGCCAGTTCGCCGTGACGCGCACACGTCACACATACTCACACGTACATACAATTTGTACTGTCTGTTGTCCTAAAAGTAACCAGAATTCTCGCGCGACACCCTGTATTTTACTTTTACGTCTTTTTGAAATAATAGCTTAAATGATTTCAGTTTACACATGGTTTATATTCTGCACTACAAAACTCCATGTGATTAAGCGGCGGACACCTACTGGTGTATCAAATACTTCTTCCGTGGTCAATGCGGAAACCCTGCCGCTTGCTATGTTTATTTTTGCTCGTCTTTTAGCGTTATTAATATATAAATACATTCCAGAAAGAAAATTATAACTCTGCAGTATTGCAAATACGTCACCATTTGATGATGATAATACAATTTGTTCTTGGGTTGGCACAGGCCCGTACGTATCCCTTCTTATTCTTATTTTGAGTGGTGTATAAGTAGGAAAAGTGTATCTTTGAAATTCAAATATCCGGTATGGATTGACGCGGCGAATGAGCCGAATAAATCTAAGATTTTCAAGTCTACATCCATGTCCGTCAGGAGAAGGAAGCATTATAGATACAGCTGTGGAACTGGAAGGAGCATGAGGTACGGCAGGAGGTGACCTGGACCTGACACGAAGAGGAGGGTCGTCAGGAGGAAGAGACCTCTCAGGTGAATGTCTGTCAGGAGAAGAAGAAGTTCGGCAACGAAGATCAACAGGAATAGGGTCGCCATTAGGTAAACAATCAAACTGTGTACTTAACTCTGCAACAAGAATGACATGATTTATTTTAACGTTTGTATTTCATTAACAGTTGTGGCAGTACTGTAACGCGTGATTCCGGAAAGCTTGACCAGAAATTAAGAAAAGATTATTCGCGAAGGTTCCTAGACAAGTTCTATTTTCAATTTTTTGTACATAATATAGTGCGTTTTTATACATACAATAGAAAATAAACACGCACACTACGCTACTAATCGGCAAGTCGCTAGGCGACTTCAAATTGTGTATAGAAAGACAAGAAAAACAATATCTCGGTTCTCGAAATGAAACAGGTTTATGAATTAATAAAAACATGAGCATGCTATAAGCGTCTCATAACGTCTCATAAGCCCTAAGTTAAGTTAAGTTTAACTGCGAGCGGAGTGCTCCAGTGGAGCCCTCCTGGCGCTCAAGCTATAAAGCCTATTGTGCCACACCCTCAATTATTAGCCCTCATTAGTTGAACCTAGAACTTTTTCTGAAGCCTAGTAAGTCAACCACTGATCGCGTTATAATTTCCTCAGTTTCCATAAAATGGAACCCAAAGGTTTATTGCTTCAGCCCAGCGAATGCCGGGCAGTGGCATACGACATGCAGGGATGTTTCATCATCCCTGCCGCATTTTCTGCACTCTGTCTCGGGGTTATACCCTATCCTGTGCATGTAATAGTTTAGGTTGTTGTACACCATCTGAACCACTGTCCTTATGTCTTTCTTGTGTAAACCCAGGATTACCCTGGCTCTGGCAATCGTGTACTTATTGCCCAGAATTGCTTTCACCTGTCGGAAACCCTACGTTTGTTCCTAGTGTTCCCGGTGCTTTGTCCATATCCTGCTTTCGATATTGGGAGCCCAGTGTGTCTACTCCCTCAATTCCATCTGTTTGCTCTTACCCACGTGGGCGCTAGTCCCCTGAATAGGCCTTCATCCCATCTGGCTTCAAGTAACCTCCGGCGTAGCATGCTTCCTATCCAGCTGACTTCTGTAGCATACCCTCTCTGTTCCAGCTGCTGCTCCAATTTTGCCACGGCAGCATGGAGCGCAGTTTCTACCGAGCAGCCTGCCTGAAAGACGTGCTGCCCTCTGTGCAGAGGGGAGGTTAAAAACACCTCATTCCTGATATATTTCTCAACCAGCTTCTCTAGCGTTTTCAGGATGAAAGACATTAAGCTGATCGGCTGGAAGTCTTTTGCAGCAGTGTAGCCTTCCTTTCCAGGTTTAGGAATGAAGGCTACTCTGCCACCAAGTCTTTAGAACCATTACAAATTTATTTGACGAAACCTTGAAAATATTTTGTAAATAGTTTAATTATACTATTATATTCACCAATAGAATTCAGGATGATTGCCAAGGAGCTGACCACAATATGAAAGAGCCTCATTTTTTTCACGTAGAGTTTGAGCTGATTAATATACTGATCAAGAATTTGGTTAGCAGTGTAACGAAAGATTACGTAAAGTGCTTTATTAGATATAACATAATACATACGATACTCCTTATCTTATGGATTGTAGGTAATAATGCAAAACAAATTTTTAGTCACTTCTTTTTATTTCCCTAAAATAAATTATCTTTCGCAGTATAACCATCTTTTGATGCGCAGTTAGAACAATTTTCTTATAAAAATTTATTAAAACATTTATTGAATTAATTTCGTGTATGTACTTAAAAACGAAAGATTAAGACTGATTGAGAATTGTTGCTTTATTCTGTTTTGGAACAAATTTTAGCGTTTTGCCCCACTATACAGCGCTCGACTCATTGGACCAAGCGACCACTGTGGAAAAATTTCATTGCGGTCTCGTTTGGCCTAGAATAGGCGCTGCTCAGCCATCCGAGAACAATAAAAGCTGTAAGTGCGGTCAGGAACAGCTGGCTATCCCAGGACTACCGCTAATCAGCGAGCCAAGAACGAAAAATTATATATTCGGTCTGGAATGTCTAGTCTGGCCCAGGGCTGGCACTGATCAGCTATCGAAGGCCAAAAATATTTCTAAGTTTGATCAGCCAATTTTTTTGGGGCATATTTCAACAAAATTACACACTATCAAGCCGATACTTTTTTTCTTATCTCTTTGACAATCTGGTCTGGCGCGTTTTTGGCATTGATCAGCTGAATACACTTAAAGTAAAGAATATATTTTTTCACGTCTTTAAACAAAATTTAAACGGAGTCTATCCAGCAGCTGACAAGCCTCCAGCTAGTGGCCAAGCAGCAAGTAACTAGCGGCCGACCAGCCAATGACTAGCGGCTGACCATACGGTCTGACCTGGGGCTAGCCAAAATAAAAGTTACACTTTTAGCCAGGCCCAGACTAGATCATGTGTTCAGCGTCAAGACTAAAAACCAGATAGTCTAGACTGGGCCGGGCCAGTGCTAGAATATTTTTCCACATGGGGAGTCGAGAAAGAAAAGTTATGGTGGAAAGGGGGGCAGGAGAGGGTTTAATAACCATAGTGTAAATAATCTGTAGAACCAAAAAGCAGTGTCAAGGTACTAGAGCACGTAAGAAATAGTTTCTCGTTGTTGAGAGCGGCAAGACAAGGTTGCCATTTTAGCCCACTTTTATTATTCATACAATCTTAGATTTAAAAGACGATATAATGAGCAAAGGATGGGAAAGGGTTAGGATTGTAAAATAAAAGAATTTTACACCGGCATACGCAGGCGATATAGCCTAAACATCAGACCATGATTGGGGAAATATTTAGATATAAAAAGTTTAATTTCAACCTTATATAGACAAAGATGTCTAGGTTCAAAGAAACAATAGAGGAGACCGAAATAATGGACTGGGAGATTAAAGAGAGTCAAATCGAAAGAAGTGAAGAATTTCAAATATTTGGGATACAACTTGCAAGTATATGGAGATCGTAGAGCGAGGTCGTAGAAATGATGCAAATTTGAGAGCCTGAAAAAATTTTCTTTTTATTATAGTTACCAGTTACATGAATCATTCTGATCCGTCTTCGGATCGTAAAAATTATACTTTAGTCTTACATTTTTTTAGATAAATGTGCTGAACTTCATAAAACCTGTTTATTGAGCGGCGGGGACCTACTTGAACATCAAGGACTTCTTCCGAGGCCAATGCGGAAACCGTGCCGCTTGCCATGTTTATTTTCGCCCGTCTTGAACCGTAATTAATATATGAATATAATCCAGCAAAACTGTCATAACTCTCCAATATTGCAAATACTTCACCACCAGATGTTGATAATACAATTTGTTCTATGTTTGGCAAAGGCTCATACCTATCCTTTCCTATTCTTATTTTAAGTCGTGTATTCGTCGGAAAAGTGTATCTTCGAAGTTCGAATATCCGGAGCGGATGTACGCGGGGAATAAGCCGAAGGAATCTAAGATTTTCAATTCGACATCCATGCCCGTCAGGAGAAGGAAGCCATACAGGAGGAGCAATTAACCTGGAAGGAATTTGAGGCCTTGCAGCAGGAGACCTGGATCTGGCACGAAGAGGAGGCTCTGAATGAGGAGGAGGCATGACCGGAGAATGGGGTCTGGCAGCAGGAAGAAACCTGTCAGGTGAATGTCTGCCAGAAGAATAAGAAGGTCCACAACGAGGAACGCCAGGAATGGGAGCACCATTAGGTAAACACTCGAATTGTTTACTTAACTCTGTAACAAAAAAGACAAAAGTAAATTTCATTTGAGGTTGATATGTTATGAACCCTGGTGGCAATATTGTGATCCGTGAATGACGACATAAGAGAAGTTTTCCCGCGGAAGGTTCTTGAAAGCTTGACCACCAATTTAAGAAATATTATTCGCGAAAGTACTAATACGCTTAATACATTACACTAGAAAACAAAGACGAGCGCTATGCGAGCAAATTGTGTAGAGAAAAATAACAAGAACGGTTTCTCAGTTCTCGAAATGGAATATTTTTACTATTAAATATAAACGTGTGCATCTCATACGCGTGTCCACGAAGTAGTATAAGGAGATCCAACTCTATGGGCCATTTCGGAAAATTGTACCCCCATTTTTCCGTGCCCACATCCTAGAGCACTTCAGATAACGTATGCTAACGCCTCTTGCGGAAGACCGTTATAACATAGGTTTTGCCGTTGGTTTTCAACAGTTTCAAATTTTCTCATGAGAGGCGCTACAATACTTAATCTGGTATGCTGTGAGTATGCTATAGGAAGTGGGCACGGAAAAATGGGGGGTATCCTTATATTAAGAGTTGGATCTCCTTATACTACTTCGTGCGCGTGTCATAAAATAGAAAAAACAAAAGATAAAGTTTGCATCGATTCCAGGAGTAAGATTCGCTGTCACAAAAATAATTAACCTTGCCGACCAAGCTTTACACGAAGCGAAGGTTATTTCGCATTTTTAACGTTTTTAATCGGAAATCTTCCGCCTCATAATTTCTTATTTCCATTCAAAAAGTAGCGACAGTTACGGCGGCAGCACTATCTATTGGCGTTTAAGCTTCTTAAACTGGAGAAACCACCGATACCACATGTGTCAGTGGTTTTTTACCAATTGGTCTAAAATAAGTTGTATTTAGGGAAAAAACGATTTTAATCTCCTAATTCCGATTCAGACAATGATTAAAAGTTGTAAATTAGTGAGCGTATCAAACAAATTATATACCAGATCGTCAGATTCTGTGATGCATTTGCATTTTTAAGAAATAATGGGCATATCAGCGAACGAGGTGGTCAATTAATAAATAAAAAGTTAAATTTAAAATTCATCGACAATAGTCTGAGCTATTTCCGAGAAGATTAATAAGCAAGAGCAATGTTTTATTTATATTTCTTGTTACCAATTAGTCGATGCGATGTTGAAATTTTCACAGTTCTTAAGTATGCGAAAACTTGGTCATACTAGGTCTTTCCGTAAAGTATCCGACCTCCTGCTCTAACTTCGCACCTAGTTTGTTGTGCTATAGTAAAGTCTAACTACGTACGCGTTTCATGTGATGAGTCTATAAGTGATACTTAAATCAAAAAAGTCGTCCAAAACACCACAAAATGTGAAACAAGTGCGATTATTAATTAACGGAAATTGTCGTTGGAAAGTGAAAAAGATGAAGGAAGCCAATATTTGGATGAGCAGCGTGGCTGCAAAATTTGATCTAGGGCTGCTGAAGGAAGTCCAAAAGCATTATTGATTGGAAGTCAGCCAGGACAAACTTGAGACAAAGACACAATCTTCGCAGCGAAAGACACCTGGATCCTCATAAGCGAAAAAATCGCGTCAGAGTCGGAACCGAGGTCAGAGCAACATCAAGGCTCACTTCTTTCTTCGACTAGAAAGGTGTTGAGCACCATGAATACGCTTCAAAATGTCAGCCGGTAAGCAATGAGTATTACCAAGAAGTTCTTTTGTGGAAAAGTGGTGACTGGGTCCTTCGCAACGACAATGCACCCGCCTATTCATTGCAGCTTATTAAGCAATTTCTGGCAAAACACGGCCTCACATAACCTCGGCAGCCCTCATACAGTTCTGAACTGGTTCCTTGTGTTTTCTGACTGTTTCCCAAAATCAAATTATCCTTTCAAAGGTAAGCGATTTCAAGACCTAGAGGATACAAAATATAATGCAACAAAGAACTCTCACTTCGAGTACACCACAAGGTCAAATACTTTCCGGACATACCTCGTAACTGTACTCGAGTGTTGCCACATTTTCTGCTCCGATCGTCTATCGAAACGGTATGAAGAATAGCTAATTAGCAGTCCGTATTCATTTCTATAATCGCGATTTGCCATTTATGAGGCGCGCCTTTATTTATAATTCTAGCGATGTATTGTATTTCTTTAAAAATGGCTAACAAATAAGAAGCAATTTAAAGAAATAAATCATTAGTTATTATTTTTTAGAATTTAGAGATTTCTATTATATAGATTGCTATACCTGTTTACGCATTTAAATAATTTGTTTCATTAGAAAAGAATATATATTAAAATTAAACAAAGAAATGTCTGAAACAAATATTTACTACAAGAACTGGAAAATAAAATTAAAATTGAAAATTTGAAAAAACTTACGTTTGCACGTCTTTTTTCTCTTCCATCTGCTTCCAAAAAAGACTAGTTGGGGTATTCCCGATACATTAAAGCCTCTAGATCCGCATCTTTTTTTTCCTTTGCAAGAAGATCATATCTTTTTTACATTTTTAAGAAATTGTAAAACACTTTTTGTTTTAAAGTAAATTTTTAATTCGATTTTTGTCTTCAACTCGTGCTCAAATCCACAGTTTTTGTAATTTATTTATCAAATTCATAGGAAGCATTCCTTATAGTGTTCTTGTTATGACGATTAGTGATAAAAAATTTCAACTTTATTCATAACAATATAAAAAATTATTTTCTAGGCTATTGCATAATTTGTTCCACAAAACGTTTGAGCGTTTCGTTTAACTAGGCAAGTTTGAGCAAACACAAGCTTCCTGCGAAAAAGTTGTTCAAAAAGTACAAAGAAGTTTTCTGCATAGGGTTTTTTAAAATCAATTAATAGGTAAAAAACTGTGAACGCTAAACTTTAAGCGCGCGACTGATCTTCTATGTGTGGATTATGCCGAGTCGGGACGTATTGACGTTTAGGCGGGTTATACGAACAATATTTTGCTTGGTGTAGTCTCTCAGATTCCAGAATTGGTCATGAAATTTATTCTGTGCAAAAGTTAAAATCTTCAAAAAACATTTCTTCTTACAGCAGTTTTGAACTGGTACAAAATGTCTTTCAGAAACAAGTTTCTTAGAAGTAGAGACGTACTCTTCGCCATGCGTTAAAAAAAATTTTGTTTTGAAAAGCCTTATTACGAAATTATTATTGATATTATCACCAAAACACGCTTTTATCACGACATCTGTACAGAAGATCAAAATATGGAAAACGGGCGCCTCATTTTTTTCAGCTTCTATCGAAAGAGAAAAAAACTAAATATTATACGTACTCTATTTCTGCATGTTTTCTTAACATTTCTAGCCCACGCTTCTTCATTTGTTGTTCGTTTCCTCACTCTAGAAGAACATTGAGATTCGCTTCCCATTATAGAAACTTGAAAATTCGTTTTGATAATAATTTTATTATTATGAATTACTAATTTTATTTTCACTGAAGTTAAAACTCGCAATACGCGTACGAAGCGCACACTTCGGTACTCAGAATAGAAATGATCTATTTTGTTTTAGCAGAAAACTGCAATGTTTTGGCTACGTATGGGATCAAAAAGGCTAAAGGGCGTTTGATGGTCATCTAACACTTGAATAATCATCCTATATTACATTTCGAGTTCAGCGCACCCGTTTAAGGAAAGACGTTCCGACTCGGCATAATACACGCATAGAAGATCAGTCGCGCGCTGAAAGTATAGCGTTCACAGTTTTCTACCTATTAATTTATTTCAAAAAAGCCTTTGCAGAAAACTTCTTTCTACTTTTTTGAACAACTTATCCGCAGGAAGTTTTTGTTTGCTCAATCTTGCCTCGATAAACGGAACGCTCAAACGTTTTGTGGAACAAATTATGCTATAGCCTAGAAAATAATTTTTTATATTGTTATAAATAAAGTTCAAATTTTTTGTCGATAATCGTCATAACAAGAACACTATAAGGAATGCTTCCTATGAATTTGATGAAGAAATTCCAAAAACTGTGGATTTGAGCACGAGCTGAAGACAAAAATCGAATAAAAAATTTACTTTAAAAAAAAAGTTTTTTGCAATTTTTTAAAAATCTAAAAAAGATATGATCTTTTTACAAAGGAAAAAAAGATGCGGAATATAATTATCTACAATAATCTATGTTTTAAAATTCAAAATTTCGATTTTTAGTTGTCAGGGGCCAACGTCACCGCGCTAGAAAAATCTATGTCTTATTGTTCTTGCATGGGGACACTCAATTGCGAAAACCTTACAATGTTTATAAAATTATATATTTTATTATCATACTATTATATTACCAAAAGAATTTAGGACGATTCCCAAGGTGAAAACCACAGTGTACGCGATGACCATTTTGTTCAAGTAGGTAAAAAACTGCTCAATGTACTACTGCAGAAGTTTTTTAACAGTGTAAGTAAATATTACATGTGTGCTTCATTAAATATTATATAATATATGCTAGTCTCCTTATCGCATGTATTATCATTGTCAGGCTTGTCGTTCTCACATATTTGCATTGTATTAGCTAGTTTCAAGAAAAAATACGTCATATTGTTACAAATAAATTTAATTTAAATGAAAGAATATTCTAGTTAAAGAGGTACATTATATTGCTTATCTTCATAACTGCCTTAAAAAGACCTTATACCAGAGTTTTGATGCGCACTTTGGACAATTTGCGTATGAAAATTAATGAAAACCTTTGACGAATCACTTTCATGTATCAGATGCTACTACACTTATTTCGGCTGACCCCGAGTTTATTTCGATTGTTTACGAAAAAAACGAATGAAGTTACAAAAAATTGGCACTTTTTGACGTCGTGAGCTTTATGGGTTTTGAAATAAACAATGTTCATTTTTAGAAACGTGATAATGCATTTCGCTATAATATTATAGGCTCATCAGAACTGTAATGATTAAAAGAGAAGAATACATTTTTTTTAGAGCATAAAGTTTACATCATACATATAAATTACAACAATTCACACTTACCACATTAACCGTCTAGATAACAATATTTAATTATTTTTTAAGTATTTATAAGACTTGAGTGGAAGTTTTTTTAAAGTGAGGTTATATCCAGATCCATTTTTTAAGTTTCGCAGTTTCTAATGGTACAAAAAAAATAGATAACAATTTCAGAAATATAAAAATGAGAAAGCTATGATGATACTGGAACTTCAATAACATACTCACAGTTTTTTTTAAGAATACGAAAAATTTAAAGTTCCAATCTTTCCGTCTGTTTGTTTTTTGAAGTCATAATAAGACTCACATTAAAAATAAATTGTTAGCTTTCTTCCGTTTAAAAAAAAATTTATTTGAAGTTGAAATTCATGTTTATTTTCAATAAAAGAGAAAGCTTTCTGCGTCATAAACAATAATTAAAGCATGACCACATTGTAATAAGATATCGTTCAGTTTATTTTTTATTTAAAATACAAGAGATAGTTAAAGTTTTTTACATATTCTTATAAGAGGTAAATAGAGTTCTTGGAAATATGGTAATACAATCACTCTGAAGAAATTTATAGGATTTTCAGTTAAGGATTGTGTTTGCACTTGAGTTTTAGATGAATTAAAAAAAACGATTCTTTTTCTAATGTTATTATTAATGAAATGAAATGAGTAATTATTTTTTGTTGAGATTTCGTAACTAAGTGAAATATTTTTATCGTGAGAAGATGATTGAGAGAGTTTTATAGCTCTGTCTACTAGAGAGAAAACGACGCCTTTTTATGATTTAGATGGTAGTGAGATAAAAAATGTAGACTACGACCTGTAGAAGTAAGTTTTTTATACCAATCGGTTTCTATGAAATCTTTTTCGTGTATAATTGATACGTCCAGGAAATTAATTCTTTTATTAGCAGATTCTTCCAGAGTGAATTGTAGAGAGCCTCCCTTTCTGTTGAACTCATCCAAAAGTTTGTGTACTTGATTTTTTTTTTTTTGTAAACTGATAAGGGTATCGTCTACATACCTAAAATGAAAAAAGATTCCGAAACTCGTATTTTTAATTATTTCTTTTTCCATGTCCTGCATGACTAGTTTTGCAATTACTGAAGAGATTGGTGATCCCATAGGGTTTCCAAAATTGTGTCTATAAGTTTTATAATCAAATTGAAAATAAGCGTTACTCATACAACATTTAATAGCTTCATCAAATTCTTCAAAATGTAGTGTTGTATAATTTTTAATTCAGTTCTTCTTGACCAATTCCAATTAATGTTTCATCTTTTTCGATTCTAAAATTCCAAAATGTAAAATAATTCTGGATTAGAAATTCTTTTGAAATGAAATTTTCTACTGACCCCAAACCAAAGAGAGCATCTATGGCAACGAGATTCATTTTGATTTTAGCAAGCTGAGATTCTATCCTGCATTCTTCTTTAGGACTTTAATTGGATACCCAAAAGCGAGAGACAATTGTTCAATTTTGAATTCTTGAAATTTATGTAAAAACTATAGCCTGAACCGTCATTTTCTGCAGACTTTCAATTTCTGGCACCATTTCTCTGTCTTCTAACCTCACAGCATTTTCCCTATTTCAAATAGTCAGGATTATTACATGTCTTCAATTTTGCCTTTTTAAATGATATCTTAATTCTGGTAGACTGGGTGCAATGTCGAGATCAAAATCAAGATATTATTTTCCTAACTTTAGCTAAAAGATTCACAAGTCTTCAATTTTCTCTTGAACTTGGCAGTGAATTAATTATCTTTTCAATGGATCCACACACAGTGTTTCTGAATTTTCCAATTAATTGAATTTTATAATTCATTCTGGGAGTTCTCCTTCTAGAATTCTACAATTCTAATTACGAAATTTATACTTTTCTTCCATTCCAGATTAGCTAGCGTTCTCTCAATTATTTTTGTCAAGTGACATGAGCTCCGGATAAACGAGTTCCGGTTCAAAATCTCACTTTTCAAAATTTCGATCACGCTTTCTTGAATTGAAGAAATTTTCCACCCACAATCTCTTTAGAGGGAAATTTCTCTTTTATGGTTAGAAATTGGATTAGATTGTTGAGCTGCCGTATGAAAACTGGTTGAAAAACATTCCAAATCCATGGCTCTTAAACATAATAGAGGTTTTCTTAATACTGAGATGGCGAGACACACTGTTGAGTTATATTTGGCATTTTATATGACGACACTTTTTCATAACACACTTCATAAAATGTTCTTTATAACTGACGAAAAATCATAATGATTGGGAATGAAACAAATCCTGATTATTCTTGTTTAAATTGCTATCTTAAACGCACCAGAGCCTACAAGAAATTTTCTTAAGGAAAATCGCAGATCGTCGAGGCGTCCTCGAGAACCTTTACTCCTGAATGGGCTCACGAAAGGACTGCATGCCCGGGGTTTTCCGAACCGCGATTGGGCCTCGCTTCCTCTCAGTCCCGCGGATCCCCACTTCTCATAATTGAATTGCGTGCACAATTATCGATCCATTAAGTTTCTTTCCTTTCTTGGTTGATTTCACGAAATCGTTTCTTTCTATCCTTTCGGTACTTAACTATATGATGCTGCATTTATAATTTAGAGTCATGTTGTTCAATTATTTTAAACCGTTTCAATATTAAATTGCTCAAAGCTCTCTAGGTTTTCAGGTTTAATCGTTTCTTCAGTCGTTCTTCCTATCTCGCGTTGTTATGCTAAAAATAGGAATTTTGATGTAAGCCGGTTTTCGTAGAGAGAGTGAAAACCGCTTAATTACAGGTGTACATTTTCTGGGGCGGGCGTGGTGACGCTTTCGGCCAGGCATAGGTAGAATGAAGGAACTAGGGAGAGGAAAGAAAGAGAGAGAAGAAGAGATAGAGAAAAGGCGGGTATGGAGCCCGGAGGCAGACCACACGACCAGAAAAAAGAGAGAGGAAAGTAAAGAGAGCGGGTATGGAGCCACGAAGGCAGACCACACGACCAAGAAAAGAGAGAGAGAGAGAGACGAAAGTAAAGAGAGCGGGTATGGGGCCACGAAGGCAGACCACACGACCAATAAGAGAGAGAGGAAAGCAAAGGTAGCGGGTATGGAGCCACGAAGGCAGACCATACGAACAGAAAAGAGAGAAGAGATGAGAATAAAGAGAGAGAGGTAGAGATAAGGAGAAGAACTGAAAGGCGGGAATTGATTTCTGTTTGTATTGGAGAGGCTATTTCACGAAAATTTCTCAACTCAATTTTTACATCTAAGTAGTTCTCAAATCATGAAATCAAGCCCGTCATCCGTTCTTCACCCTCTACCATCAAAACAATATCGTCCGCGTATGCCGCGTAAGCCCTGTCGAAATCGTTGACTCTATCTCAATCATCAAAATTGGACTATTAAAATGGATCAATGCCGAAAATCAAAATCATTCAAACCAAGAACCATTTTTTTACACCAAAGAAATTTCTTTGAATCAAGAAAAATTTCATTAAATCGAATAAACTTTCCTTTAACTGAGAGCCAATGAATATTTTTATGTGATATTTTCACTTTCTCTGTATAATCTGTCGTAAAATCAAGAAAAGTAGACGGTCGAATACTAACAATTTTAGATACATGGATTTTCTATACCATGAGAAGTTTGCTTTACAAAAATGAAGCATTTATCGAATTTTATAACTGGCTTTGAACTCGTAATATGACATAGGATAGTTGCAGTTTCATAGAAAAAAGTCCAAAAAGAAATTAAAACTTTGAGAGCCAGAAAACATTTTCTTTTTAATATAATAAGCAGTTACATGAAACATTCTGATATGTCTTTGGAATAAAATATTTCATTCAAGTTTCACATTTTTTTTATAAATGGTGCTGCACTTCATAAAACTTGTTGATTGGACGTTTGGAACCTACTGGAGTATCATCGACTTCATTTGGGGCCAATGCGGAAACTGTGCCGCTGGCCATGTTTACACTCACCCGCCCTGTATAGTGATCAATACGTGAATATATTCCAGCAAGAACATTATGACGCTCCAATATTGCGAAAACGTCACCATCGGATGTTGATAATACAATTTGTTCTCCGGTTGGCATAGGCTCATACTTATTCTTTCCTATTCTTATTTTAAGTAGTTCATTCGTAGGAAAAGTGAATCTTCGAAGTTCGAATATCCGGCGCGGATGTGCGCGGGGAATAAGCCGAATGAATCTCAGATTTTCAAGTCCACATCCATGCCCGTCAGAAGAAGGAAGCCATACAGGATGATCAATCAACCTT
This sequence comes from Andricus curvator, assembly GCA_932195095.1. Taxonomy (NCBI): domain Eukaryota; kingdom Metazoa; phylum Arthropoda; class Insecta; order Hymenoptera; family Cynipidae; genus Andricus; species Andricus curvator. The sequence goes on from CAKNYM010051495.1 coordinate 265,115, forward strand.
GAAGGAGGTTGACGCCTTGCAGGAGGAGTCCTGGACCTGACACGAATGGAAGGCTCTGCATGAGGAGGTGGCATGACCGAAGAATGGGGGTTGGCAGGAGTAAAAAGCCTCTCTGGTGAATGTCTTCCAGGAGAAGAAGGAGGTCGACAACCATGATCAACAGGAATAGGGTCGCCATTAGGCAAACAATCAAACTGTGAACTTAACTCTGCAACAAGATAGATATAAGTAAGTTTTATTTTAACGTTCGTATTTCATGAACAACTGCGGCAATATTATGAGGCGTGACTAAGAACATGAGTAAAGTTTGCCTTGTAAAGCTTCTTGAAAGCTTAACTAGCAATTATGGGAATATTAATAGCTAACGTTTCTGCACAAGTTTTATCTTAATTTTTTTTGTCTGGATGGTACATGGATCCTTGAGAGCGAAGAAAGCGCGCCAGAGTCGAAGCAACATCAAGACAATTCTTACTGTTTTTATTTACCTGGAAGGTCTTGTGCATCATGGATACGCTCCAAAAGGTTAGAAGCAACCCAGGTGAAATAGTATATTGCGTGACGAGGATCGAAAGGCAACGATTTCACGAGTGTGAAGTTGCCTTCTCGGGCGAAGCGAGGACAAATATCACACGATTGAAATCGTTGCCGCGGCCCGAGTAAAAAAGTGGCAGATCAATGTAAGTGGCCCTAGGGTCCTATTGGTTAATTTTTCCCGGGGTAGAAAATTCGATTTTCGACCCGCTCCACAGGCATCGAAAGTCGAATTTTCGATTGAGGTATGATGAAAAAGTTATATATAGTTTAGATATAATGTACATGGCAATGATATTTTTCATTTGTTTTCTACATTTTTCAGTTTAAAACAAGTGAAAAATATTACTTTTTTGCCTATTATGTATAAATTATGTACTATAACGTTTTCACCTGGGAAACGGTCTGATTTGGGAAAAAGGGATGGCGACTGGGCACTTCACCACAACAACGCACCTTTCTATTTATTGCAGTTTATTAGGCAATATATGGCGATATATGGCTTTTTAAGGTAAGTCACGAAATAAACGTATTTTCTAGACGCTATTCGTTCCTTAATCAATAATTACAATAAGCAGAAGTAACATTCGATCTCACCAAATTTTCGACAGCTTTTCATATATTCATGTACTAATTTCTTTCGTAATAATACTCGTAAAGGTTTAGACAAATTTGAATTGTTTAAGCTATTTTAATTTGTCTGAATATCGTATAATATGAATATAATTGTAAAATTATTTAAACAAGTGTTCAAGTAAATTGAAATGGATTAAACGATTTGAAATTAGTGGGGTATTTATTTATTTATTTTTACTTATTAGTTGGGTATTATTAAATGACCAATTAATAATTATTTGTGAAAAAAAACTTTCAAACCAAAAAAATCTTGAATTTATGATTTGTTCTTATTCTCTGGCGAATTTTAAACAATATGTTGAAATATTTAATTATTTATAACATATCATCGCGTCTAAATATTAAATTTTTCTGCGCAATATGTGCGGTAAAACGTTAATGGACAAAGTCAAGGCTTCCAGAAAGAATTTACTGACTAATATCGGACCATTCCGATAAAAAAAACAGCCCTATCAAAGGTGTTCTTGCGTTGGCGTCGCGGTGGGGCTTGAGCTTTCCTCTTATGACTTTTACGGCTATGTTGGCAGTAGTACTGCTACTGACAGGGTTTCCCATGCCAGATAGGTAGAGAACGAAGAGGAAAGGGACTAAGAGGAGCACCAAAACCATACATTATAATGGAGAGTCTATTAAAGATTTTAAAACGCTTTTTGCTTCCCGAGGATCATCAGGCGCCCCTTGAGCCACCGCTGTGGGCCACAAAATGCGGGACGGTGGTGATGGTGAGCTGCGGGATAGGCAGATCCCACTAATCAAACAGCTGGCCAGCAAGAACATCTGCGACAAACGGTAAGAAGTGGAACATCAAGTGTGCCTGGTTAGGTTGCTCAGGCTAGCGTTAGTTATTTGCAGCCAATCACCTCAACATAAATACAGTGGAAGAGCATCAAGTGGGATACCACAATGGAAGAGGAATTACTGCCCCTCTACTATGAAGGTGCGAAGTTTAGAACCAAATGCGAGAAAGGTTACAACTTTAGGATGATTTTCTGCAAAGTATCCTCATATAAAGAAAGTCGCACTAAGAGATCTTATAGCTCAGCTGAAGGACATCAGGACTAATATACACATCTCAGAAGACCGAAAAATGGAGATTAAACAACAGGTTGATTTGGCGTGGAAAAACAACGACAATGAACATCAGTAAGAGGAAGCCGCGTCACACGATCAAGCAGCGGAAATTGATTTTATTCTTTAACTTGATGATGATCCAGCACCACTACATCCTCCAGAGGCAGATGGCCTAATACAACTAGAGGCAGGAGCAGAAGTTCAGCAACCAAGAAGGCGTTCAAAATGGACATACCATATGAACAGAAATGGCATGCGCCTTTATTTTTTTACAGAGCAAGGTGAGCAAAGTGCGAGAAGAGCATATTATCGAATCTTCTTACTTTAGTACCCAGATCTAGCCACAAGAATAATTAAGCAGAATCTAGCAGACCAAAAACACTCAATATCTGTCAAATTTGCTTTTGGCTGTTGAAATAGCTGCCATCACGATGGAAGTGAAACAGCAGCTTCCTATTGATGAAATCCCCCTGGAAGATGTGGACAACGAAGAACTGATTGAAACTGGAGGCATAGGTGCCCGGAACAATGTACATAAAGTACCGAATCAACTAGAACCACAACCAGACTTAAATAATGATGCTGTGAACAGTGAAATCCCCGAAAAACTACAGCACCTTGAGCGGAATTTTGGTCATGCTTTACTAGAGTTCAGATATGTTAAATCAACCAGAAGGGATTCTCTGCCCAAGATCAACATTAAAAATGATCTGCGTACACTAATCGAACACCCGAACAGAAAGGTTGTACCTATGAATTTGAATGCAACACAAATTGCGTTGTACATATGTGAAAGAAATTCGTTGAGATGGTTTGGGCATCTTGAGAGAATGAAAGATGAACGACCAACGAAGCAAGTATATCAACGTAAAGTAATTGGCAACCTACTCAGATGCAGACCAAAGAAAGAATGGTTAGAATGTGTAAATGAAACCCTAATTCCAAGAGACTTAAGATGTCATAGAAACACAAGAGCTGGTATGAGAAAATGCATGCACGTGAAGGAAGCTAAAAAGATATACCAGGACAGAAAAGTGTATCGACAAATAGTTTATACAAAATGCATGATGAAGAATGTCAGTAGAGTGAATGACATCTGATAGAAAGACCTTGGATACAAATGGGCTTGTATACTTGTATACTGTGCAGCTGTGGCAGTTGTTAGAACGTCGGGCCAAAGTACTAGGTCTACAATTGCAGTCTCTGCCACAGGAAGGAATCGAGATCCACCATGGAAGAAATGGATGTCAGCAAAGTGAGGCGCAAATTGGTTCGATTAACTTAATATAAGAAAGCAAATAGAACCAGAAAGCTGATCAGAGGCAAACAAAATCGAACCTTTCAGGCAGATGAAAGAACGTTCTATTGTGAACTGAGTGTAAAGCAAAACAACGAGCAAGACACCGAAGTCCCTCAAGTGGAAGACATGACTAACTATTGGTCGGGTGTTCGAGGAAAAACTAACAGAAGAAATTTGGACACTGTGTGGTTCCAACTAGAGAAACAAGAGCAAGCAATAACCCTGAAATAGAGCTGACTAACATCACAGCTCCAGATGTTTCAAGGGTTTTGAAAAGGGCAAGTAACTGTAAAGATGGGCATCGTGCACGACTTCTGGTACAAGTACCTGAAGAGTGTGCACTGTGCATCCTGCAAGGTGTTTTCAGAAGATCTTTGAACCCGCAGATCTGATGTCAGGCTTTATGCTTAAAGGTACTACGTATATGTTGCCCAAAAAACCGGTAGCTCGAAATCCATCTGAATTTAGACCGATAGCCTGTCTTCGAACAATTTATACTTGCCTCACACACATCATTGCAGATGTTGTATGTCAGATGGTTTGACTGAGAACCTCGGAAAATACAAGCAATTTGTCCACGTGATCCTTCACTCAAATTTCCAATAGGCAATTTGTTTTGAAGGACCTACGTGACAAAAAGAGGATTTTTCGAAGTTCTAAACGACGAGTTTGCTCATCCCAATGAATCATCCTATTGTATTGGGACCCTCTCGCTTTCAAACGGATTAGCCTGTAAGTGCCGGAAAACCTTCCCGGTCACGTGAACACCTCGTGACAACATGCTGCCGTCGTGTTTTCACCTCCGTGAAAACATTGCGGCAGGCCTAAGGCACGTACGCCAGATTCTTTCTCCATTTATCCCACGCGCGCTATCTACTCTCTCAACTCTATCGCTCTCTCTCTCTACGCTCATCTTCCTTTTCACTCTGGCGCACGGGTCAAAGCCGGGGAGCTCAACCGGCACTTCGAAAACTTTTAAAATCCGTATCCTAAAGAAATTTAATTTAATAATAAATAAAGGGATTAAATATTGAATTACTTGGGGGTTTCAAAACATAATAAATTAAGTATTCTCGGGGAATTTTTAACAGTCAACGGGTCCCTGTACCGTCTTAAAAAAATAGCGAGTTTTATAAACAATGAACACCTCGGGTTAGTCGCTTTATATCAACTGCCGATGGATGTCTGTGCAATTCCGAACTCGGATATGCTCGTACATCCATTAAGCATACTTTATTTAATTAGAAATAACGAATATTTACTAGCGTAAATATTAGAATAAGAATCATTCATTTAAGGACATTAGATAAGGATTTATTTAATTATTTTTATTGGAAATAGAAGGGTCGTTCCAGGAGTCCAATGAACTTAAGTTGAAATAATTTATTAAATTGTTAATAATTAGTTATTAACAAATAAACTGGAACGACCGTTCTATTTGACCCAGCTTCACGGTTCTTTTTGGAAAATGAGGCTGGGATAGATCTGAGCTACTCTTTTTAATTTCAGATTTTTAGCATAATTAATTCTATTTTTGATTTTTAATTAAAACTATTATATACTTGTCGATTTCGGTGCCGACGCGCGGAGGCTGCGGTGAGTAGGAACGAGGCAGGCGGCCCCCACTGCTCGGTTGCGACTCCGTTGTCGAGGTCTCGGCCAATCAGCGGGCCCGTAGCCATCTCCCACCGCCACAGAGAGCTCCGTGCCCGGTCACCGGGAGCGAGATCTCTGACGAAGAGATCACTCGTCTTTGGACACTTGTAAGCATAGCAATTTCGCTCTGCTACCTCGACATACGAATAAACTCGATTTTTACATAGCTTTCGGAGTGACAGTTTTTCTTCGACTCAACCTTCCTCATCACGGAGTATCGTCGGTTTGTTTTTTTCGGTTTTCGGTCGACAACTCAGAGATCCAGAGGAGTTCCAGCGATCATCTCCCAGTTGCGGAATCGTTTCCAGTTCCAGTATTTATTTTAAAGTGAAGTGTGCCGGGTGAATTTAATCTTCACCAACGGTTTGTGCTTAGTGACGGTGTTTGTGATCGGTGTACAGGTCTCTTCCATCTGGTTGAGCGGAACCCCGGCCGATAGGCTAGATCCGTTCGACCGATTAAATTTCTCTTCGTAAGGACGGCGCTTCTTGGCACATCCTTATTGAGAGTAATTTTTGGAAATCGGGACCAGCACTCTCACGTTAACGTGAACACACATCGTTCAATCAGGTCCTACCTCTCTCGTTCCACCGATCCGGTCCGAGTACGGGAGGTTTCTTTGGACACTGCTAAAACCCTTGATGACAGGGAGTGGCAAAAATAACCGCCCGAATATTCGGACGCGGAGGCGGCGATTTCTACAGGCCGCGGAGGCTTCTCTTCCTGTAGAGGAGCGAGAACGAAGGGCTGCCGAGCGACAACTCGCGGCAATCGAGAGACAGCGTAGGATCGCGCGGGAGCGCGCACGGCGAGCAGCGGAACAGGCAGCCAGACGTGCTGCAGAGGACCGACGGAGAGCGGAGGAAGCAGCACGCTGCCAGGCCGAGGAACGGGCACGACGGGACGCAGCCGAGCGGGCACGACAGGCCGTCGTACGCCCATATAATCCCGAGGAGCCAGGACTCTTCCCAACCGGGGAGTGGAACCTTTTGGAAATTCGCCGCGGTCGAGAGGGGACGCACGATCCTCGTTCACGGAAGGGACCCACGAACCGTGCCGTCCCATGGTGGCTTAAGGTTCCCAAATTCATCGAGGAACCTCGTCACACGTTTCCACCTCGGAACATAACCTGCCGAGAGCGTTCGCCGGAAGCCAGCACTAGCCGAGGTCCAATCATCGTAGACAGTTTCAACTCGCCACCTTGCCCCAGGGCACTGAAGGTTTCTCCTTCCTTTTCTCTTCCTGCTCCGCAGGAATTTATAGAGATTCGGGCCCTGCCGTCTTCAGGGACCCCCCGGATCGCGGACGAAGTCCACTCTCACTCTCCAGCACGGCCCGACAGATCGTTTCCAGAACACGTAGCCGAACGTGAACTCACTCCGGTTCCCTCTCGTTCCGCCGAGGAACCGGGGTCCAGCGAGGACGTTTTGTTCCTCTCCGCCGACCAAACGCCGGAGACGTTCTCTCCATCCTTGTTCTCACCGCCGTCGAAACGTTTTAAGGAAGGGTCGCACCGGAGGAATCTCGATTTTTTTTTTAATTCATGCTCTATTTCTTTTCTCTTTAAAATTGATGCTTTCTCTCTCACGCCTCCCTAGGGAATGAAATGATGCCTCTCTCCCACTTATAGGTTTCCTTCGCTGTCTCTCTCTTACTTATTTCAGCGATGACAACTGCGACATCCGCGGACTAAAATAAAAAAAAAATAAATAAATAAAAACAAAACAAAGGGGTCACCGCCGGGCGATCTCTCAACAACCCATCCCTACCGGGTAGGCAGAGTCGTCCGTGGACCAACCCACCTAGGCCTTCGGGCACCACCTCTCCTTTCCTATCCTTCCTCCTCTCCCCCCCCCCCAAAAA
>CAKNYM010051495.1:272271-295693 GCA_932195095.1 Andricus curvator
AAAAACAAATGCCGCACTCGGCGACCACATCTTTCCTCTCTCTCTCTGCACGCTTTCCCGTCATGGACGGCCTCTCTGCATGGCAGCGCCTCATGAAGGGCGACATTAAGCGGGTTACGTTGCCACTACCCGCGAGCCAAAAGGATTTACCGCAAGGAATGAAAGGGTTAGACACGTGGCTCAACGATCGGACCCCAGCTCAGCCGCAGCCTCGTCCCGCTAGGCAAAACTAGCCAGGGCCCTGCCAACGCCCGGCCACCGCCACGTTAGGCCTCCCTCTCTTTTCCTCTCTCTCGCTCTCTCGCACTGCCACTCGAGAGACAGTCGCACGTGTACCTCGCACGACGTACAATCACTTTCACTCTCTTCCTTCTTCCCCCCCCCCACTATCCGTGCCTTTCCCCTCTCGCAATTCCGACACTGTTTATCCTACCCCCCTCCCACTCTTTGGGAACAAGCCCGGGTAGATAACACAGATAAGGTGTATTCTCACTGCGACGAAAATAAAATCCTAACAGAAAAACAAAAAGGATGTTGTAAAAACTCACGGTGCAGTAAAGATCTAGTCCCCATAGAATCAATCAAAGTAGATGCATACGAAGTATGAGAATATAAATAATTTTCCAATCAATATTATTGTTATAAACAAATCTGATATATAATTACACAAATCTGAGATTATTGCACAGGAAACAAATTTTTCTCGACTATAATTGCTTTTATAAGAAATTTAAGTCTCATCTAAAATGAAAGTTCTATAAATAATAATTCGAATTATCATGAACAAATTTTGGAATAAATATATCGAATCCATGAATAGCAAAACTTGGAAAAGAGTTAAAAAGATGACAAGCCAACATTCAATTATTGTATGTAAATGAACTTGCTGCTTGAGTGCTTCTTGGGTCGCTAAATCCGCATATAAAATAAGAACATTTTTTATTTCCAACGTCAAATATGGTGGAACCAATACGCAGAAAACAATTTCGAAAATTCCCAACACGTTTTTTAATTTCATTGAAATACGTCTTGATCCCAATGGGCGCAACTGCCATCTAAAACTGACACTGGCTTTCAGTATAAACGCGGTAAATCACACCTATGACCACGTTTCACGACCGTGAGAAGATCAGGACAATTAGCTTAACAGACTATTCCGAGTATAACAGTTTCAACTCCCTTACAAGGTCAGCTGGTGCCGAAAATTCAAGAATGAACATGGTTCTCTTCTCGAACTCAAGGAGGACTATGTCAGGCCTCGAGTGCGCAGCAGAAATAATTATCAAGGCTATGAAGTTCAGGTATATGCGGCACATCTCATTTTTGACAATTGCGTCTATTTCCTTAGGATTGTTTGGCGGAGTGGCATTAGGCCTAATGCCGTAAAAGTGACAGAGATGGTAATAAAGCACTCTTAAGGCCGCATTGTGCCTTTGGACGAACGTCGCTCCCACATGAGTTGAACAACAGGATGGTATGTGTCCTAGATGCTCAGGCTGTGCATAACACGCTCTGCAGCTATCATCGTAAATGTCTTGGCGCAAAATGTAGCGACGGTATGCTAAAGTGGAAATAACACCGCCTTTACATGCCAAAATGAAACCCTATGTGCCCGACTTCGATCCGCGTGATTTAAGGAAAGCAAACGTTACCTAAGACGACATCGAATGATCCTTCACATTTCTGTGGAAGATGCCGTGCATCCTCTTATCGAAGAGCTGTTCACGGAAGTTTACCTCCTGTGCTTTTTCAATGTGGGCCTTCAGGAGTGAGTAAAGAGATGTACACGATTTGATGCATTTTGCTCTCTCCTGATATTGAAATCAAGATTAAGTGTTCCAGCAGCCTCCTCCGCTGCTTTGTACAGAAACGCTTCTTTGCCCACTTCTTCGTGCTTCCTGACCATTTTTAGAACAGGGTCTCGTCCATTTGCGACTATATGTGCTGTACCCAGAATAACATTCAAGATACAGTATTCTGTGACCACCTTGACGGCATGAGATGTAAAGTCGCGAAAAAGAAGACCTATGGTGCATGCTTTTGTTCATGTACATAACATTTCGTGACCCGATATCGAGGGATCTGATCTCTTCCTTCGTCCATGTAACCACCCCAAATGAAAAGAGTACTATCGCCATTAGAAGTAGAAGTTCAGAAACAAAATCTGAGAAATTCTCGGCGACCACCGCTCTCGCGGATGACAGCCGTAATCGCCGATTGAAACTTGACATTTGAGCCTTGCACATTTTTGGTCGTATCTCGAAAACCCGTGCAGATATTTTTTAAATTCGTTGGTAATCACGTCTCAAAGTCAGCAGTGATTTTTAATACTACTATCGCTGATCTTACCGACAATTTCCGAAAAAAATTCCCAACGACGAAACGTGAAATGATTTGAGAAATAATAAACCATCAAACTTGTTTTCAGAGGTCACCGTTGTGAACGAGAAAACTGTTTAGCGTGAGTTGAGTTGCTGTTGAGGATTTTTTTTTTAAGTTAAAGCCATCCTCCCTAACTTCAAAATACGCAACGTGATTGGCCCACTTTGACCTTCTTTATCTCAAAAAATAATGAGTATTCAACATTTCTTAGCACTAAAATATGATTTTAGTTTTTCACCAGTATTCGAGCTATGTGCTCCGTATGCACGAACTTTAGGACACCCTGTATATATATATATATATATATATATATATATATTATTTAAATTTATTTGAAACTTGCTACTTGGTGGTTTATCGGATCACTGATAACGAATTCGTTGTCAAAAATACCAAATTCAAAATGATACAAATACAATATTTTGAATTTGGTATTTTTGACTATCGATTGGTTATTAGATAACCGGTAAACCTTCAAGTAGTAAGTTTGAAGCAAATGTGACTGATAGATATTTTTCAGCCGCTATATAGAATCCGTTATTTTGAATTTTATGATTCCTTTTATGATTTACGATTATTTTTTATATTTCTAGTCCACCATACTAGATCCGCCATTATTAATTTTTAATTGTTTGAAATTCTGATTCCATTTCAGCAACAAGCGACCCCAGAAACCACCTAACGTAAAGAAAAATGTACGCCTGAAAGAGATTCTTAATTCAAAAACTGAATAAGTTGTAAAAACTAAATAACGAAACAATTTTAATCTAAAAAAACTCTCAGTCTTTCTGTTCTTCACAATTACATAAATGAAAACATATTTTTAGAAAGCCTTTCAACTAAAGAACTGAAGAAGAAAATAAAAAAAGTTAAATAATTTATGTGAAACTTACAAATTGTGCAAGTAATGAGTCGGAAAGCAATAAATTACCAAGCAAATATTTTCCGAGTTTGAAAAATTTAACCAAAGCCAGGGCTTTATAACGGAAACATTTTTGTTTGTTATCTTACTTATTCACTTATGTATCATTGTTTTTGAATTGTAATCTGTTGTACAAATTCTTATTTTAGGAAACCTTAACAGTATTTTCTAAATTCTATATATAATACTATTATATTCACCAATAGAATTAAGGAAGATTGCCCAGGTAAAAAACAGACTATAAACGATCATCATATTTTTCAAGTAGAGGAAAAACTGAATCATGTGCCAATGAAAAATTTGGTTAATGGTCTAACTAATGATTATCCCGGTGCTTTATTATATGTTATATAATATATACTATACTCCTTATCTTACGGATTATAGGCGTTCAGTTCGTCGTTCTACGATATTTACATTTAATTAGCCAGTTTCAAGGAAAAAAGCATCGTATTGTTTGAAATAAATTTAAGTTAAACGCAAGAATATTCTGGTTTTAATGAAAGACACATTTTTAGTTACTAATTTGTGTTTGCTTAAAAATAATTGTCTTTACACTATGAACATGAATCAATTTAAATTTCACGTTTCAAAAGCTACGCAAGTAAGGCTGCGTATGCAAATACATCGTATAGAATTACATTTCTGTGCGTGATGAAAAAATCAGCGATCAACATAATGATAATACTCGTTTTTTGACACATGATTACATTCCGTAAAGAGGCACATTACATATATAGCTAATCTTCACAACTGCCTTAAAAAGACATTATAGGGTCGGTGACCCGTTTTGGCCTTTTTAAGAAATGTTCCAACTATGAATGCTTATAATTGATTAACTATTAAGTTTTAAATAAAAGTAACCGGTTTAATATATTTCTTGGAGGTCCACGTTCACGAATTGTAGCCGCCCATTATAAAAAAAATGCATTAACAAATTTAAAAGATGAGAAAATTGAATAAACTCGAATTTCTACAATTTTGGCCACTTATGTGCTACTTTTGGCAACGTCTTGCACCAGTTTTGGCCATCACAATAATTTAGAAATGTTTTCATTAAACAATAACGTTCATCTATCATTTTCTTATAAAATAATGCACTTCCAGATAGCACAAAAAAATTGGTGAAGATTTCCTGAAACTGGCAATGTAAGGTTCGGAATATTGCACTGAAAGATTAAGGAAGGTTCGTTCAAACAAGAAACTGTCCGCTTGTCAGAGAATATTGCACGGAGACCTGGAGACATATGTACCAATATGTACCATGATCATATTCCATATTTACAAAAAAATCAAATTAAAAAGAATTAAAAATCTCTTTTGGTTCTAATTTTTTTTCAAGTATGGCAAATAGTCATGTTACGTATGTCCCGCCGTATTCTGGGAGGACCAAGAAACAACTGCGCAGCTGCAGGTGCCATGGAATACTACTACGCAATGAATTGAGTTACATAAATTTTTCAAACTATCCTGAACATTGCCGTGCAAAATTCCCTGACAAGCGCACATTTTCTGGGTTGAACGAACCTTGCAATTCATAATTCAACAAATTATTCCACCTCCTGAAATCTATAAAAATATGCCCTTACCGGATTTTTATCTTGTGTGTGTCACGTCCCGCGACTTTTATAATAATAATAAATAATTATAAACAATAGATTATAACTTCATAACATTTATATTCAATATATTATAACTACATAACATTTATATTCAATAATAAAACAACAAGCTGAAAGATCATATCCAATATCCAATTATTATTGTCAAAATCATATTATAAACAAACCTAATATTGCTAAGATCATTCGCGAATATCAGATTTGTAACGAACAACGCAATAGATCAAGATGAGCTGTACGCATCAACTTTCGCACAACAAACAGGCACACGCTAATCAAGAAGACATAAATTAATCAACAAGCTAACCAGAAAAGCTAGCTGCATTTTGTTTCCCATACGCTTACAAAATGCTGGTACCTATAGAACTTATATAGCACAGTAAACGAAAATAAGCGACACACATAAAATTCTCGCCTATTCAACACAAGAAATGGGCACACAATAATCAAAGGACCATAAATTAATCAACGAAGCAATCATGAGAACTAGCCACATCTTCAATCCTATATATTTTCAAATGCTGGTACCAACAGCACATATACAGTACATTAAACTAAAATGAGCGGGCTACATAAAATTTGCAGAACTAACACAGCCATCAAACACACATTAATTGAAGAGCTATAAATTAATCAGCAAGCCAACCTTAAGAACAGACCAGATTTTCAGTCCCATACGTTTACAAAATGCTGGTACCTATACTATTCATCTAAATGATTTAAGCATCGTGACCTACTTATGCCTATGCAACGGACACCAGCATCTTCGATACAAAAGCAATAAATATCTCAATCGAGATGACAGTTGTAGGAGGGTGACTCTCTCACAAATAACACACGCAAACTTATGCCCTTCTACGCATTAGAATATCTCAGGCTTTGTCATCTAGGAAGGGATACCATATATTTTGGTAACTGCCCCATTCTCCATATTTGGGCACATCACGATTCCTCATCGCTGATTGGCTATCCTATTAATCGACCCTCTGGATTAAGAAGGGATATAATGCATATTAGCTACTGCGACACTTTCCATATATGGGCATACATATAATGCTCGATGCCCATTGGATAATTAAATCCCTACCACTCTTAATTATCAACACTAATTGGAATCATGATGAATCCCTACTTCTAATACCAATCACCCCTATGGCAATCTTAGGAGGGATCTTGTGTATAAATACCGCAGATTTGGAAGCAGAAATCAGTTTTATTCAGTTTCAGTTTAGGAACTTTAACCAGTCTACCCAGTTTAAACACTCCATCGGTTAAGACCCACCACCCAGTACTTCAATAAAAGTTATCGAGACCCTAAACTCCGGTCCGAAATACTCGGCCCGTCAACCTCTTCTAAAAGTTTAACTTCTGTGCGGGAGCGTCGAATCCAGATTCAATAGAACACCTGCAACAAAAGGACAACGGAGCCCAGCTCCACTGACCTGGTCAGCTCAGCGTCCATTCTTCGATACTCGCCCCCCTACGGCTCCGACATACAGCCTATAGATTCAATTGAGGAAACACTCTTCCTTTCTACTGGCGAGAGGGTGAAACACGTCATCAACAAAATAAATAAGTAAGTAATAAATTACCTCACTTTCTGACTTTCATTTCTTCTACTCTATCGTTTGTTTAATTAGTCATCCCTGTTTAAGGTGGACTAAAACTAAACGAGAAGAGACAATCGAAGCAAGAGCATTCCAGCTGCATCAATTCAAACTCAAACTTGTACTCCATCTCAGTCAAATTGCAATTATTCAAATAAACTTCAATTCATTTATATTCAAGTTTAAATAATTTATTTCTGTAAACAGTAGTTATCCTCATCCCAGTTTTTTAATTAATATTAAAATCTAAAACGAGGACCCATCAATTATTTAACAAAATATAAGGTAAGCTATGTCCATTAAGACGTAACATGTGTTTGATAAAAAAAATTTAATAGAAACAGTTGACGAAAATCGACTAATATAGCTTCAGTTTAACAAACTTCAACATTTTATTTTTAAAAACGTTTGTTTCTAATTCAGGAACAATATTGAAGTAAGTGCTATTTTAGTCTATTTAAATCGATTTTTTTCTATTTTTTGCAAAAATTTGTTGAAATACACTATATAAACATCTGGTAAGAGTATAGTTTTTAAGATTTAAGAGAGTAGAACAATTTATGCTCGACAAATGGGTCTAACACTCGAGCGATTGGTAAATACACCTAAAAAAAGAGTGTTTTTGACACATTTAAATTTCATCACAATTTTTGTTTCACATTCTTAATTTATGAAAGAAAATACATATGGAAATGACGGTTTAATAAATTTACCATTCAGCCAAATGGGTTTCAAAGTTGTAGGAGTTTTCATTTGTGATAACAACGTGAGAGGTTGCCTTCTTCCTCGACAATTGGTTCGATTACCCTACTACTGTTGTTTCGATTGATCCTGAATTTATTTCGATTGTTTACGAAAAAGAACAAATAATGTTCCAAAAATTGCCTTTTTCACTATACTTGCAAGCACAGAAGCGCAATAAAAAAATCGGCTCCCATAATCCTTTTCGAAATTTCGTCAAGAGTACTTTGAAAAAAATTGAAATTGAATTATTCTGTATCGGAAATTTTTAGAGACTAAAGCAGAGTAATTTAACAGAGCAAGTTGTGGATAGTTTCTGCTTGGTGAGAGAAGTAAAACATGATCAACCTCTGAGCCCATTTTTATATAATATACAACCCCAGACCTAAAAGAAGAAATGATGAGAAAAGGATGAGGACGAGTTAGGATGGGAAAAGAAAAGGATGGGGGAAAAAAAGAATGGACTGGGAGATAGAAGGGACTAACAAGAAGGTTAAAAAAGATTGGATTAGAACAATGTGGTTATTTGATATGCTGGTATACCTGGTAATGGACTATGGAGCAGACATTTGGGGTAGGACAGTGTAAGACAATTAATACAAAGATGGGCGATGATTGAAGAATGAAAATATATAATAAATCGTATAAGATGATAAAAAAGGCAGGAGTACCAAAGTATTTAGAAAAGGGATGCGGAGATAGAAGATAGAGCTGAGTAGCATGCTTTTCATTTGGAAACGTAGTAAGGGAAGGGATGTATTGAGAAAATAAAGAAAACAGAAAGCGCAGAATTTGTAAATGGAAAGAACGAATATGAGAGCATATATCAGAAGGACGTATTAGCGAAATGGAAAATAAAGGAATCTGGCAAGAGAATGCGGTAAAGGTTTTAGGGGAGGATTTTTTGAGTGATGAGTGGATAAAAGAAATAAAGGGGGCTAGACGAACGAATTAAAAATTATGAAAGAGTAAATTCAAAAAAATGGCAAGGATAAGGCACAAGAGAAGTGAAAGAAGAAGGAAACGGAAATCGCACACATTGACTTTTAAATATAAATACCCATTACGTGTAAGATTTTCATTCGACTGCACACGACAAACAATATATTTTAGTCCTTTATTCTTAGAATTAATGGCGTAAAGGATTGGTGTTTACATTCTGCACTCAAAAACACCCTGTGTTTGAGCAGCGCGCACCAATTGGAGCATCAATGACTTCTTCTGTGGTCAATGTGGAAACCCTGCTGCTTGCTATGTTTTTTTCGCCCCTGTTTTAGCGTAATTGATATATGAATACATTCCAGCGAGAATATTATAACTCTGCAATATTGCAAAGACATCTCCATCTCATGTTGATACTACAATTTGTTCTTGGGTTGATGGAGGCCCAAACTTGCGCTCTCCGGTTGTAATTTCAAGAAGATTATCAGTAGGAAAGGCGTATCTTCAAAGTTCGACAATTCGGCGCTGATTCGAGCGGGAATGAGCCGAATAAATCTAAGTTGTTCAATTCCACATCCGCGTTCGTCAGCGGACCGAAGCCTTATAGGTGGATCTATGGATCTGGAAGGAGGGTGAGGCCTGGCAGGAGGAGACCTAGATATGACACGAAAAGGTGGCTCGACAAGAGGAGACCTGGACCTGACAAGAAGAGGAGGCTCTGCAGGCGGAAGAGCCCTCTCGAGCAAATGTCTGTCAGAAGAAAAAGAAGCTCCGCAACGAGTATCGCCAGGAATACGGTCGCCAATAGGTAAACAATTGAACTGTGAACTTGAATCCGCAAAAAGGAAGGGATGATTTAATTTTATTTTAACATTCGTATTTCATGAACGCTTGTGACAGTACTGTGAGGCGTGACTCACGACATAAGGGAAGTTTTCCCTGGAAAGTTTCTTGAAAGCTTAACCAATAATTAAGGAAACATTATTCGGGAAGGTTCCTAGAGAAGTTATATTCAGAATTTTTTTGTAAAGAATGTAGTGTTTTCTTATACACACACTAATAAATAAACACGCGCGCTACGCTACTAGCCGACTAGTCGCTAGCCAACTTCGAATTGTGTATGGAAATACAAAAAAAAAATGGCAGCTGGATTCTCGAAATGAAATAGATTCATTTTTATTTGAAAAGTAGGAAGAGTCACGATCCCAGTTACGGATCATATCAGAGAAACTTTCGCCGAAATACGTTCAATTTTAGCGCTTCCAAAAATGTATCTGGAACACATTTTATCTTTTATTCCTTCGTCCAGTCGCTATCAATATTTGACACACGAACTGAAATTTTCTGTAAAACGAGACTTCTCCGATCTTCAAAGGTGGAAATTTATAACAATACATATTCCATAATTTAATGTCGAATGAAAAGCAATTTTCACTAAAGGTTGATGCCATGTTCAACTTTCTGACAGTTCTTCAATATGAGAAAAATCTGTTATAACTGTACTCGAGTGTTGTCGCCTTTTCTGCTTCAATCGTCCATCGAAATATGCAATGACGAATGGCCAGTTATAAATCCGAACTTCTTTTCATGACCGCGATTGGCCATTTAATAGACGTGCGTTTATTTGAAATTCTAGGGATGCACTGTATTTCTTTATCAAATTGGTCAGAAATAAGATCTTAATTTCAAAAATTTTAAGTCCACGAAAAATTATCAAAAGTGCAGGAAGACACTTCTGTAATTGGGCACAGAAATTATGTGGGTCACACCCCTACCCCATTCCAACTTCTCAATAGTCATGCCACAAGTTGAAGTCGAGGTACAAAATTTGAGAAATTCTTGAATTTTTTGTTTAACTTCTCACGCAGCATATTACGTTTCAAAGTCAGCAGAGATTTTTAATAGTACTTTCGGTGATCGTACCGACAATTTCCGACGGTAGTGTATATATATATGTATATACAAACTATACTCCTTATCTTATGGAATATAGGCGTCAAGCTTGTTGTTCTGAGATATTTACATTTCATTAGCCAGTTTCAACGAAAAATAAACGTCCTATTGTTTTAAATATATTTAATGTAAACGTCACAACATTCTAGTTTTAACGCAATACACATTTTTCGTCACTAATTTTTGTCTGTTTAAAATTAGTTGTTTTTCAAACTATCAACATAAACAAATTACAAATTCACGTTTGAAAGGCTATGAAAATAAGATCACTTATAGCAAGCCTCTTGTTTATATTCAGGGCGAATGAAAATACTCTTTTCCGTTTCTTACAAAAAAAACCTTCTATAAATAATTATTTAGAAAACTTAAAATGTCGAAGAATATTTTTTTATCCAGCATAGGCATAATAAAGCCGTTTTTTACACCTTTCTGCATTCTGTAAAGATACACATTATATAGCTAATCTTCATAAGTGCTTTAAAAAGACATTCTACCTCAGTTTTTATGCATAGTTCGCACAGTTCGCTTATCAAAAGTTATTAGGACATTTCATGAAATTGTTTCATGTATTAAATGCTACTGCAATTATTTTGATTGTTTACGGAAAAGAACAATGTGGAGTTTACTTTCTTGGACTAATTCAAAATATAAAAAGTTATAATAAAAAAGTGGAAAACAGAGGGTTTAATAAAGTATGCCTTTAAAGTATAAATCTTGACACACAAATAATTTGAAATTTTACATTTTCAAAATTCAAGAATTTTGTATTCTCACTCTTCAAAATTGTAGAACTTTGAAATGTAAATATTTGAAATCAAACATATTAAAAATCTACATTTAAACATAATGCTAAGAATTTTTAATTAGAGTTATCAATTGTTAATATTTGAAATTTAACTATTGGAAAATAAAACATTTGAATTTGCATAATTCGAAATTATACAGATTATAAACTGAAGAATTTTTAATCCCAAATATTAAAAATTGACGAATTTTCCATTGTAAATAATAAAAATTCAATTATTGAAAAAAACACATTCCAAATGACATATTTCTAAATCAAACACATTAATAATTGTGGAATATATAATTTAAAAATCTTCAGGACTAGTTTAGCAAATAGTGCTATTTATCATAAAAACCCTAGACTTGGAAATAAAATAACGTAATTGATTTGAGAAAAGGTTGCGAACATAAAAAATGCTAATAAAATTTAATAAAACGAGATTATAGAATTTTCTGAAATATTTTATTAAAGCACATAACTTTATATAAAATCTGAGGCGTAAAAAAAAAATTTTTTCTAAGCTTCAATTCGAACGCGCATACAATTGACAACATTTTCGCAAAACTAAGTTAAATGCGAGAAATACATATCCAAGTGCGAGGTCAAAAAAGAGATTAAAACTTTGAGAGCCAGAAAACATTTCCTTTTTAATATAATTGGCAGTAACATGAAAAATCATTATTTGTGGTCGCATTGTAAATATTATATTTAAGTCTTACATTTTTGTTAATAATGGTGCTGCACTTGATAAAATCTATGCACTGGGCGGCCTGGACCTACTGGAGTATCAGCGACTTCTTTTGGGTCTAAAGCAAAAACCGTGCCGCTTGCTATGTTTATTTTTGCCCGTCCTGTATAGTTATTACTATATACATACATTCCAGCAAGAACATCATGACGCTCCAATATTGCAAAAACCTCACCGCCATATGTTGACAGTACAATTTGTTCTTTAGTTGGCATAGGCCCATACTTATCCTTTCCTATTCTTATTTTAAGTAGTGTATTCGTAGGAAAAGTGTATCTTCGAAGTTCGAATATCCGGTGCGGATTTGCGCGGGGAATAAGCCGAATTAATCTAAGATTTTCTAGTCCACATCCTCGTCCGTCAGGAGAAGGAAGCCCTACAGGAGGAGCAATCGACCTGGATTGAGGACGAGGCTTAGCAGGAGGCGCAATGATCCTGGAAGAAGGACGAGGCGTTGGAGGAGGTGACCTGGACCTGGCGCGAATAGGAGGCTCTGCATGAGGAGGAGGCATGACTGCACATTGGGAGCTGGCAGGAGGAAGAACCCTCCCAGGTGAATTTCTCTCAGGAGAAGAAGAAGTTCGCCAACGAGAATCAACAGGAATTGGTTCCCCATTAGGTAAACAATCAAACTGTGTACTTAGGTCTGTAAAAAGAAACAGAGGATTGAATTCTATTTTAACGTTGATATTTTATGAACCCTTGTAGCAATATTGTGAGGCGTGACTGAGAACATGAGGGTAGTTCGCCCTGGAAAGCTTCTTAAAAGTTTGACCAGCAATTAGGGGAATATTATATGCGACCGTTCTTGGAAAAGTTTTATTTTGATTGTTTTGTTTAGAATATAAGGCGCATTTATACTCACACCAGAAAACAAAGATGCGCTCTACGCGAGCAAATTGTGTATAGCAAAATGAGAAGAACGATTTCTCCTCAGACTCTGTTATGAATTTTCATTTGACAACGTGTCGCATTTAAGTTTAGCTGAAAACTTGGCTATTCATGTCTCCTGTGATGAGTCTATGAGTGATGCTCAAATTTTGGAAAGAAGTTTGGAAAAAATAGAAATTGGGATGTAAAGCGGATTACGTCCTACACATTTTTATGTTCGCAAACCTCGAAAATCTTTTTAAAATTCTGATTATTGTCACTATACTATTACATTACCAAAAAAATAAAGGATGATTGCCAAGATTAAGACCATAGTTCAAACGATTCTTATTTTTCTCAAGTAGAAGAAAATATGCTTAATGTACTACTGAAAAATTTGATTAACAGTGTAACTAATTATTATTCCAGTGTTATAGAAAACAAGCTTTTCATTCTGAGATATTTACATTTCATTAGCGGATTTCTGAGCATAGAAATGTAATGACTGAAGTCGTTACATCTGATAACACAATTTAAATATACATTACCGTCAGCTATTATCTAAACGGCTAGCGCAGGTGGCACTTAAAATAACTGATAAATATGAAACACGATAACTTGTTTGAAAATAATAATATACATTTTTTCCAAATCCATTAGAATGATTATGAAATTCCAGGTCCGCATTCCGTTAATAGAGATATGTTTAACTTTTCGAAGATGATATGTCATGGGAGAAGTTTTTAAAGATAATTTAATAATTTCTCGAATTCTGTACTTTAAGTTAACTTGTGTCATGACTTGGGAAAGTTGTGTTTTAGTAGGTGGTCACCGCTATTAAAAACCGAGCAGGTGTATCGTGATACAAATGTGCGTCGCAAAGCCTACCGAGCGTTGATAATGTAATATTTACAATTAGATTCTTAAAACTTGCTACTTCGGTGTTTATTGGATCCGTCATATTGAATTCGTAGTCAAAAACACCAAATTCAAAATGCTACAAACACATACATTATTTTGAATTTAGTATTTTTGACTACGTTCTGGTTATCAGTGAACCGATGAACCTTTGAGTAGCAAGTTTCAAGCAAATCTGCTGAATACATATTTTGTAGCCGATAAATTTGTCCTTATTTGCGCAACCAGTGACCGCAGAAACCCCCTGAGTACTTAGTTTTAAGAAATTTCACTGGAAGAAAAATATGTGCTCCCGAATTTTAACGATACCAAGCAACATTTTTCCGAATTAAAAAAATGATCTTTACGAAGGAAATTTGCGAAAAAGATTTAAAAGGGAAAGAAGGAGAAAATTTTTGTTTCGTAATTTATTTATTCATTTATTTATTAGTGACTTTTGATTGTAATCTATTAGAGAAATTTTAGTTGTTGAAAACCTTAAAAGTTTTTTAAAAATTATATATATAATACTATAATATTCACCAATGGAATTAAGTACAATTGCCAAGATGAAGAACAGACTATGAACGATCATCATTTTTTTCAAGTAGAGGAAAAACTGATTAATGTGCTAATGAAAAATTTGGTTAATGGTCTGAATAATGATTATTCCAGTGCTTTATTATAGGTTATATAATATACACTATACTCATTATCTCACGGACTATAGGCTTCAAGCTTATCGTTCAGAGATATTTACATTTTATTAGCCTGTTTCAAGAAAAAAAATTTGCTTACAGAATATTTAATTTGCAAATCTTCAATATAGAACTATTTCAAAAAGACGTTTAAAATTTCATAATTTTGAAATATGATCATTTAAAATAAAACAAATTAGCGAATTTTATATTATGAGTTTCTTCAAAAGTCGATCAATGCCGAAAATCGAAATCATTTAAACAAGGAACTATTTATTTAAACAAAAATACATCGAATAGAATTGCATTTCTATGCGTGATTAAAAAATCAGCGATCAAGATCGTGAAAATTCTCTTTTCCGTTTCTTACAAAAAAAAATCTTCTATAATTATTTAAAAAGCAAGAAAGAGATTATTACATATTATTCTAACGTTTGTATTTTGTAAACACCTGTGGGAATATTGTGAGGCGTGGGCCCTGTACCGAGGGTTTCTGCTGAATACGGTTACACAACTCAATAAGCAGTCGCGGACTTACTTCCGCTTGCGGGGCTCTGCGGGGGTGGACGGATACTTCCCTAGCTTCACGTGGGAACAAAATGGCGAACTATAAACAAAATAAAAATAGAAGCGTGTGCGAGGAGTTGGGAGGTGACTTGGACGTGGTGGAAGAGCTTGACATTAACGAATTGAAGTGTGTGTTGAAAAAGATGACGGATTTCTCCGAAACCAAGAGAAATATGTTCATGCCAATCAGACATTAACTAGACGAAGCGCAAGAAATAGTCCGTAGCATGGATAGCTACATAGAGATGGCCGAATGTCACGTCAGTTTTATACCCGCAGACATAGGAAGTGCCGCCGAAAAGGTGAAAGAATTTAAGAAGAAGGTGAATGCGAAGAAAGAGACAAGCCAAAACGGTACTAAGGCTGAAGAAACTGTGGAAGCTCCTACTTCCCATCCTGGGAAGCGGGAGAGGGAGCCCACGTTGAGTCCCGTTCGGGCAGGCTCTTCCAAGCCAATGAGGAAGAAGCCGAGGACCCCTATCGCTGCAGCGCCTGCGACTTCGACACCGAAGAAGGAGGACGGTAGAATAAAGCCTGTAACCAATAACACTGGCAAGCAGGAGAAGGAGGCGCAGAAACGAGCTCATCCCGAGGCTGTTCTCATCAAAACGGCCGAGGGTTCCAGCTACGCAGAGGTCCTCAAGAATATCAAGCAAACAGTGAAGCCAGACACCCTTGGTGTAAAAATCAGTAGTGTCAGGCAAACCAGAAACGGAGAGGACCTTGTGGAAGTGGGTCCTACAGCAGATGGCAGATCCAAGCTGTCCGCTGCCATCAAAGAAGCGGTCGGTGTTCAAGGTAAATCAACGAGCGGCAAGGCTGCTACGTACAGGACACCTGAAGCTGGGATGGGTGTCCTGTAGAGTAAGGAAAAAGACGTAGGTGACACGATGCTACCGCTGCCAAAGATTTGGCTACATAGCAGCAAGTTGCAAAGGTCCAGATCGGACGATGAGATGCTGGAGATGCAACAAAGATGGCCATAGAGCTGCGGCATGCGAAAGCACGCCACAGTGCTACCTCTGCGCTGCAGGAGAAAGAATGCCGCGGACAGATCGTCAGCCGGGGACGATGAGGTTCTGGGCGTTCAGAGAGGCAGCCTCGTTGAAGAAGCTTCAAGGACGAACTAGCTAATCAGATATACCCAACCAGGTTGCCGAAGGCCGACGAGCCCGATGTGTGGTTCCACCACACTATTGAGGACGATGCGTGCATCCTGTTTGGGTAAAAAAAGAAGTAAAATTCCAAGTAGGCAAGAAAAGTTGGAAGCCGAATCACGGCTTATTGGCCTTACCTCCATGTCCCTGAAGTAATGCGATAAACACTTCTGGGGACATAAGTTGGCAGGGCGTGACTGAGAACATGAGGGAAGTTTGCTCTGGCAAGCTTCTTGTAACACATTTCATCTTTTGTTTTTTCTCTGTCGTCCCTGTCAATAGCTGTCACACGAACTTAAATTTATTCTGAAGCGGGATTTTAGCGATCTCCAGAGGCTGCAATTCATCACAATAGTTATGCACTGATTTAATTTCATCTATATGTCAAAGTATACAAGATTGGGCTCTAACTGTATACGTACGTGTCGCATTTAAGTTTTGCCAAAAACTTGGTCCTTCATGTTAAATGTGATGAGTCTATGAGTGCTACTCAAATTTTTGAAAAAATAGAAATTAGGATATAAAGCAGATTACGTCGTACATATTTTCATGTTCGGAAACCTTGAAAATATTCTTAACATTATGATTATTATTATTATACTATTATATTACCAAAAAAATTAAGGATGATTGCCAAGGTGAAGACCATAGTACAAACGATGCTCATGTTTTCATGTAGAAGAAAATCTGCTCAATGTAATACTGAAGAATTTGATTAACAGTGTAACTTATGATTAGTTCAGTGCCTAATTGATCATTTTTCAATTTATATCATACTGCGCATATCATAGGTTACAAAAACAAGCTTGTCTCTCTGAGATATTTATATTTCATTATCGGGTTTCTAGGCCAATAAATGTAATTACTAAATTCGTTACACCTGATAACATAATTAATATATACATTACTGTCAGCTATTATCTGCACGGCTAGCGCAAGTGGTACTCAAAATGACTGATGAATGTGAAACATGATAACTTGTTCGGAAAGAATAATGTACATTATTCTGAAATCGAGTAGAAGGGTTATAAAATTCCAGATCCGCAGTCCGTTGATAGAGATATGCTTAACTTCTCGAAGATGATATATCACGAGAGAAGTTTTTAAAGATGATTCAATAATTTCTCGAACGGTGTACTGGACACAATCTCTAAAATTTTTTCTTCAATTTAAAATATAAACTCAAAAGCTCTGTACGGCTTTTTAAAATAAGACTAAAAATCTTGAATCATCTCTCCATAGAGTTTCAGTAGGCGATCACCGCTATTGAAAACCGAGCACGTGTATCGTGACAAGAAGAATGTGCATCACAAAGCCTACCGAGTGTTGAAAATATAATATATACAATTAGACGTAGTTCTGTGAAAAATTAGGAATGTAAGGTTTATTTAAGTTTTATTTCATAAGAAAAGTAAGGTGTAAATGAGATATTTTTGATGAATCGTAACTGAATTGTACATAAAATTAATAAAACAATCGCTCAAACAGGGAAAGCAAAAAAAGGTATTTTGAGCCAATTCGTTTTTTTAACACTAAAAAATTATTTGAATAAACTTAAAATCAATCAAAGTGGATGTATCTAGAATGAACATTCTATGAATAAATAATTTGTTATATTATAAATAAATTTGATGAAAACATACATCAAATCCACATTTAACATGACTTAGAAAAGAGCTAAAAAAAAGATCAGAAGCCAACATTGAGAAAAATGTATGTGTATGGTGGACTGAATCTATAAAAATTGATCGAAATTCCTTGAAGGTTGTTTCTCGTTTTTTTTAGCAGTAAAAGGGAATAGAAAGTCAGAATCACAACATTCAAAATGGCGACTCAAATATCATAGACTAGAAATATGAAAATTAATCAAACTTGCTTAAAACTTGCTACTTAGGGATTTACCGGATCAGTGATATTGAATTCGTAGTCAAAAACACAAAATTCAAAATGATAAAAATAGAATATCTTGAATTTAGTAGTTTTGTCTACGTATTGTTTATCAGTGAACCGATTAACCTTTGAGTAGCAAGTTTCAAGCAAATCCGACAAATCCATATTTTGAGCTGCTATATGGAATCCGCTATTTGGAATTTTCTGATTCTCACTCCAGATTCGTCCTCAGTGACCCGACAATTCCCCGAATAGCAAGTTACAATCAAATTCAATTAATTTTCATATATCTAGTTCACCGTATTGGATTTGACATTCAATTTTTTTATTTTGCCCTTATTTACGTAACCGGCGACCTCAGAAACCCCCTGAGTACTTAGTTTCAAGGAATTTTATTGTAAACAAAAATCTATGCCTGACAGGGTTTCTTAATTCAAAAACTGAATTAGTTAAAAAAATAAGTAAAAAAATGTTAATGAAAGAAACTCCTGCTCTTCGTGTTCTTCACAATTATATAAATGAAAACATATTTATAAAAAGGTTTTTAACTAAAAAATAAGAAATAAATAAACAAAAGTAAATAAATAATAAAGCGGAAAGCTGCCGAATTTTAAGGATGCCATTAAACAAGCAAGTTAAATGAAAAGAACATTGAAAACAAGTAAATATGCAAAAAATAATGAAAATAATTTAGATGGAAACACTACGACGAACCGGCAAAATTCCCACATTCAGTGGACGGATCAACTCAGGGATGAGGTACTAGACTGCTACGATGCCAGCATTTGTCAGCATCAAAGCTGCTGACAATCAAGCAGCATATTGTTGACAAAATACAGCTGTTATCTGACGCAAGGAGGAGAATACTGAAAAAGAAGAGATAGATAAGGGAGAATCAACAGTATCTCGCTGACCCATCGCGCCTCTTCAGCGATCTCCCTGTTTCTGTAAAAAATCCACCCAAGCCCAAGGAGGTAGAGACTTTTTGGAGAGAGGTGTACAAGATGCCGAAAACACTAGAGTTGAAAGAAGATACTGTCAATATCATCCGCTTTAAGGAGTGTTGCGACAACCTCATAAAATCTGAGGAAGAATGTCCATCAATCACTACTGAAGAGGTGAAAAAAGTACTTAGAGGAACGAAGAACTTTTCCGCTGTTGGACCAAATTGTATCAAGAACTTCTGGTGGAAAAAGTTTACTTTTACACACCAACATTTGGCCTGCATATTCACCTCATATTTAAAGTCAGAGACGCCCATTCCGCAGTGCCTGGTGTTAGGACGCACTATACTCCTACCGAAAAAAGGCAACTTATCCAACAACAGGATTATTCGACGAATTGAGCCTGTATGGCGAGAGATGTGTGAACAACGTGGCTCGAAAGAAGGTGCAGCAGGCTGTCGAGAGAACCTGCTAATTGACAGGTGTGTCTGCAAAGACGCTGCAGCCCATCAGCGCGTTCTGTCAATTGCCTGGATTGACTACCAGAAAGCTTTCGATTCAACCTCTCATTGACTTATCATCTGTCTGTTGGAAAGCTTGAAGGTACATCCACACATATTGAGATGCATAGAGAGATTGATGCCTCTTTGGAAAACTAGATTTACTATCTCATCTAGAAATTATCGTCTGACAACGAACAACGTTAGCTTCCAGAGGGGTGTCTTTCAAGGTGATACCATGCGCCCTTTGCTTTTTTTCATCACACTTCTGCTTCTATCTCTCGCACTACAAAATTCTCCTGGATACTTCTGTGGCGACACTAATCAGCGTGAGCATAAGGTCACACATGTATTCTATATGGATGACCTGAAGATCTATTCCTCTGGTAAAAGCAAACTTCAAACTGCTATAAATATCGTCAAGAACTACACAGGAGAGATTGGGATGGACTTTGGTTTGGACAAGTGTGCCAAAATTAATGTGGAGAAAGTAATGATTACTGGCGTTCCCAAGGACCCTCAGCTTGTGGATATAAGTGTTATTAGACATTTTAATACTTGAGAGACCTATACATACCTGGGCGTGCCTCAAAGCCGCATTCAGGACGTAAAATCAGTGAAGGAGTCTCTCCGAAGCAGATACAAGCATCTTCTTCGACAGATTTGGTCTTCCAATCTGTCGACGTTGAACAATGTATCTGTGACTGACATGCTTGCCGTCCCGGTTCCACTCTACTCGTTTGGGGTGGTTCAATAGACGAATAACGAGCTTAAGGCCCTTGATGTCACCACACGTAAGATCATGCATATGCATAAAAGCTTGCATCTCAATTCGTCAGTTCCGCGATTATACATTTCACGCCGTCAAGGTGGACGCGGACTTCTGAATCTCCAGTGTCTTCATAACCGAATTGTTCTAAGTACAGCTTACATCGTTGCGAATGGCAGAAATCCTCTCTTAAAGATGGTCAGGAACCACGAGATGATTGGTGAAGGAGCGTTCCTTTACAAAGGAAAGTACATTACTCCATCTAGATGCTCGACTTCCAAAAGCCCAAGTAAAGAAAGCAGAGGTTGCAGAATTTCACCAACAGCTACTCGACAAGAAAATGCACGGCAACTTTCACAGAAATGTAGAAAAACAGTCCTTGTCGAAGGAGCAAACTTTTGCTTTCCTCAAATCATCACAGCTTAATTCAGGTGCAGAGGTTTCTATTTTTGCATGCCAGGACGGTGTCATTTCCACCTTAGCATACCGTGACCGCATTTTATGTCAAGAAGTTCCCAGTGATAGGTGCAGAGTGTGTCATGCACACGCTGAGTACCTAGAACACATACTATCAGGGTTGCCGACCCACGCAGGAACTACGTATATCTATAGACATAATGCGGCCCTAAAAGTGCTTTATTACCATCATTGTCGCTCTTACGGTGTTGGTCGCAACCCTGCCCTGCCGAACGCTCCAAGGGAGATAGACTCAATTGTCCGAAACGAGAAGTGCCAAATTCTCTGCAAATACGATTTTCGGGCAGCAGTCTCCGTTGCGCACTCGAGGCCTGACATTATTCTCCAAGACTTCGAGAAACGAACTCTATTCGTAATCGAATTCTCGGCTCCGTCCGAATACAACAACACTGAAAAGGAGAAAGAAGAAGAGGAGAGGTATCAAGACCTTAAAAGATAGCTGCAACGACTGTACCCGAAATATTCAGTGCAAGTAATTTTCCTTGTGATAGGTGCTCTCAGAGGTGCGAAACTATCACTGGTTCGTAACCTTGAAGCCATACCGGCGTGCCAAAAATATGCCAAGGCACTTGCGAGATGGATGCAGAAAGCTGTCATCCTTGGGTCGCTTCGTGTCCTCAAGACACACGAGGGTCTCGTTGGCCTGTCGTTGTGATTTCGTCGTTCCCTGTGACCACCCATCTCACGGTTGTGAGACGTGGCTATAGGTTTGATTTACCGCTGTTCTACTGGGGTAAATTGACAGACAATTGCCAAGGTGAAGACCAGACTATAAACGATCATCATTTTTTTTCACGTAGAGAATTAACTGATTAATGTGTTAATGAAGAATTTGGTAAATAGTCTAACTAAGGATTATTTAATTGCTTTATTATGGATAATATAATACATACTATACTCTTCTTCTCGTGGACTATTGGCGTTAAGCTTGTCGTTCAGAAATATTTACATTTCCTTAGCCAGTTTCAAGAAAAAAAATCGTCGTGTTCTTTAGAACTCAAACACAAGAATATTCTAGTTAAAATGAAAAACACATCTTTAGTCACTAATTTGTGTGTGCTTGAAATTAATTGTTTTTCGTACTATAAATACAAAGAAATTAAAATTTGACGTTTGAAAGGCTACAAAAATAAGACTACTTATAAGGTGCCTCTTATTTATATTTAGATATAATAAAAATTTTACTAAGTATGTAAATAAGTCGTAAAGTAGAACATTTCTGTACGTGATAATAAGTCCAGCTATCAAGACAGTGAAAATAATCTTTTTCGTTTCTTATTAAAAAAAAACCTTGTATAATTATATTAAAAACTGAAACTTTCGAAGGATATTGGCTTCTCCAGCACAGGCATGACTAGGTCGTTTTTGAAACCTTGTTGCCTTCCTTAAAGAATCACATTACGTAGATTATTATCTAAAACTACCTTAAAAAGACATTATATTGCAATGTTGATGAGTGGTTCGAACAGTTTGCGTATGAAAATCAATTAAAACATTTCATGAATTAATTTCATGAATCAGCTGGTGATACACTTATTTGGATTGATCACGAGTTAATTTGATTTTTTACGAAAAAGAATGAATGTGACGGGTTAAAAAATTAATTTGCAGATTTCTGATGCTGTTAATAGACCTAATGTCCACTTTAATTGCTATCACAGAACCACAATAGAGAAATCGGCTCCTATAATCCTTTTCGAAACTTATTCAAGATTATTTAAAAAAAATAGAACCGATTGCGAATGGTCTGCTCTATACTGTTTTGGAACAAATTTTCACGTTTTACCTTACTATGCGGCATTTGCCTTTTTGGACTGAGTCGAGATAAAAAAAATTATGATGAAAAAGTGGACAGCAGAGGGTTTAATTAAGTTATTATAGGAAAGTTTTGTAGACAATAAGAACAGTAGTGGTAGTGGAGGGAGTTGTAGATAGTTTCTCATTTGTGATAGGAGTCAGACATGGTCGGCCTATGAGCCCACTTTTATTTAATACACAATCGGAAACTTGGAAGAAGAAATGATGAGAAAAGGATGGGGAAGAGGCAAAGTGAACTGGGAAATGGAAGGGACTAACAAGAAGGTTAAAAAGGACTAGATTAGGAAAATGTGGTTATTTGATACGCTGGTATGTGAATCGTCTAGTTGCAAAACCGGCCATCTCCAAAAAAACAAAATTGTTGGGGAAAGCTGATTTTCTGTCACACTTAGCCAGAATGAGATGGGAACCAAAACTCTTCGGTTGTTAAAGACATTAGGGCAGTATGTTTCAAAACACTTTTCCTATTTCTTGCTTGATTAAAAGGAACTTCTTCCACAAACTTCTTTATCCTGAAGTATGTAGGTGAACACTGCACGAAACGAGCGGCCATTTTCAGCATGGAGATTTTGAACGCGTATAAAACAGGGATTTTAGCGGTTTTTTCATGGTTTCTTGTTTTCAGTTGATTAAAAAGTTCACTTAGGACTCAAAAAACTGAAAAAAACGCATTTCCCAAAATCGAGGAGTTGGCCAGTTTTGCAACTAGACGATTCATGTCTGGTATTGGACTATGGAGCAGAGCCATGGGGATGAACAGTGTCAGATAATAGAAAGATGAGTGATGATTGAGGAATGAAAATATTATAAATCGTATAAGACGATAAAAAAAGCAAGGAATACTAAAGTATTTAGAAAAGGGATGGGGAACGAGAAGATGGAGCTGAGTAGCAGGATTTAGATTTTGAAACCAGGTAAGTGAAGGGATGTACTGGGAAAAGAAAGAGAACAGAAATGGCAGAATTTGTGAATGCGCAGAGAGAATATGGGAGCATGTATGGCAAGATTGTAAAGATTTTAGGGGAGGATGGATTGGGTGATGAGTGTATAAAATAATTGGAGGGGAAACGTGGTAAGTGAAGGGATGTATTGGGAAAAGAAAGCGAACACAAATGGTAGAATTTGTGAATG
>CAKNYM010051495.1:299427-313308 GCA_932195095.1 Andricus curvator
CTCCCCACGGAGTCGGAAATTAAAACATTACTCTCTGCAGTAAAAAATGATATTTATCAGCCTGGTAAAAGTGGAGAAGTCTTCCCACAGGATGGCAAATTGAGACTCCAGATATTTTTGCTAGACTGATAATTCTCGGGTTTCACTGTGGAAAGTGATGTCTCAATTTGCCACCCCGTGGGAAGACATGTCCTATTTTAACAGGCTGACAGATATTGTTTTTCACTGCGGGGAGTGATGTCTCAATTTACCACCGTGCGAGAAAACTTCTCCACTTTTACCATGCTGCTAAAAATCGTTTTTCACTGCGGGGAGTGATGTCTCAAAGTTGCCAACCTATGAGAAGACTTGCCCAATTTTGCCAGGCTGCTAAATATCATTTTTCACTGTGAGTAGTGATGTCTTGATTTGCCTCCCTGTGGGAAAACTTTGTCCACTTTTAGCAGGATGCTACATATCGTTTTGCATGGTGAGGAGTGATGTCCTGAGGAGACAAATCCGATATAGCCCTAACCCGGCCTATACTGTGGGAAGTGATGTCTCACAGTTGCCACCCTTTGGCAAGACCTGTCCACTATTGCCACACTTACAAAAATCGGGGTTCACTGTGTTTTCATGTCTCAAAGTTTCCACCTGTTTGGAAGGCTTGTACACATTTGGCAGGCTGCTAAATACCGTTTTTCACATTGGGGAGTTATTTCTCAATTTTCCACCCTGTGGGAATAAAAAATATCGTTTTTGGCTGTGGGTAGTGATGTATCGATTTTTGACCCTGTGGGAAGACTTGTCTACTTTTGCCGGGCTGATAAATTCTGTTTTTCACTGTGGGGAGTGATTTCTTAATTTGCTAACCTGTGGAAAGACTTGTCCACTTTTGCCAGGCTGCTAAATATCATTTTTCACTGTGAGAGTGATGTCCCAAAGGTGCCATCCTGTGCGAAGAATTTTCCATTTTTTCCAGTTTGATTATTTCAGGTTTTGACTGTGGGGAGTGATGTCTCAATTTGCTACCCTGTGGGGAGACTTGTTCTGTGTCGCCAGGATGCTACTTATCGTTTTGCACTGTGGGGAGTTATGTTCTGGGGAGGCTTGTACGATATAGCCTCAACCCGCTCTATACTGTGGGGAGTGATATTTCAATTCGCCCGCACCCGCTGGGAGGACTTGTTCTGGGGGATCTTTGTTTGCTGGGTAGGGATGCCCAGACAAGCCCCAAACGAGTGGGTAGTCATGTCGCAGACGACAAGTTTTTGTGGAAGCTGTTGTTCTGCGGCGGGGGGGGGGGGGAAGGGTTGATATGAGGAGCCTTTCTGATGTAAGCTTGCCTGATGTAGGCTTTTCCTGCCCCGCCCCTTTCAATAATTGTCAGAAGAACTTCAATTTCTTTAAAAGCGGGATTGTAGCAATCTCCAAAGGATGCAATTCATCACAATAGTTATTTATTGATTTAATGTCATGAATGTCAAAGTATCCGACCTTGTGATCTAACTTTGTAACTGGATGTTCTGCTGTCAAAAACAGGAATTCACCGCTTAGAGGAGACCTCTTCTAGGCCCTCTTCTCAGTGAACTGCAAACTCGCCTGCAAATGTGTAGTCGTTCATTTTACGCAATTGCGTAAACATTTAAGAATTTACGTGTAGCATTTAAATTTTGCTTGAGATAAAAATTTAATTGGGATATAAATTCGATTACGTTGGACAAATTTGGTATGAGCGCAAACCTTAAAGATATTTTTAAAATTATTATTATTATTATTATTATGCTATTATATTACCAAAAAAATA
Source organism: Andricus curvator (assembly GCA_932195095.1). Taxonomy (NCBI): domain Eukaryota; kingdom Metazoa; phylum Arthropoda; class Insecta; order Hymenoptera; family Cynipidae; genus Andricus; species Andricus curvator. The sequence goes on from CAKNYM010051495.1 coordinate 301,214, forward strand.
AAGCATGATTGCCAAGGTGAAGACCGTAGTACAAACGATGCTCATTGTTTTTTGAGTAGAAGAAAATCTCCTGAATGTACTACTGAATAATTTGACTAACAGTGTAATTAATTATTATTTCAGTGCTTCATAATTAATTTTTTATTGTATAATATACTGCGTATATCAAAGGTTATAAAAAACAAGCTTGCCATTCTGAGATATTTGCATTTCATAAGCCGGTTTCTAGGTAATAAAATGTAATTACTAAATTTATTACATGACTAATGAATTTGAAACATGATAACTTGTTCGGAAATAATAATATACATTATTTTTGAATCGATCAGAAGGGTTATGAAATTCGAGGTCCGTAGTTCCTTAGCAGAGATATTTTTATCTTTTCGAAAATAATATGTCACTTGAAGAGTTCTTAAAGAAAATTTAAGAATTTCTTGAATTGTGTACTTCAATTTCAACTCGTGTCGTGACTTGAAAAGGTGTATAAAAGACCTGGCATTAACAGGACGTTATCTTTAAAATTTCATATTCAATTTTAGATATAAAAACTCAAAAAATCCTTACGCCTTTTTGAGATAAGATCCAAAATCTCGAATCATATCTGCATAGAGTTTCAGTCGGCGATCACCGCTATTGAAAACCAAACGCGTGTATCGTGATAAGAATGTGTGTCACAAAGCCTACAAGTGTTGAAAATTTAATATTTACAATTAGACGTACGTATCTCTGAGAAAAATTAAAAGCTTAATAAAAAATGTAAAGTGTAAAAGAGATATTTTTGATGAGTCCTAATTCAATTATGCATAAAATGAATAAAGCAATAGCTAGAACAAGAAAAGTGAAAAAAGTTATTTTTAACAAAATCGTTTTTTAACGTTAAACAAATAATTTGAGTAAACTTAGAATTAATCAAAATGGATGCATATAAAATATAGAAATATACACAATTAATATTCAAATCAACTTAATTGTTATAAACAAACTTTATAAAAAAAGGTATGGAATCCACATTTGGCAAGACTTAGAAAAGGATTAAGAAAGATCAACAAGCCAACATTACATTATTTTATGTTCATAAAACTTGCTGCTTAAGGGTTTTTTGCGTTGCTGAGTCCGCATGTGAAATACTATTTCTTTCTTTTCGAACATCAAAGATGGTGGAACCAATATGGCAGACCAAAAATATCGAAAATTCGCATAAAGTTTTTTCATTGTGTTAAAATTCTTCTTGCAGGGGCTTTTTTGGATACTAAATCCGACTGTCAGGTGAAAAATTTTTCTTTTAAAATTGAATATGGGAATTAATATCGGTATTTGATATAACAAATTTATAATTTGAAAAATTTTAAATGGCGTATCCAATAAAACCTGCTACTCAACTCATGTGTTTTTCACGGCTGATATTGTATATATATTAGTCGAATTTGAACCTTGCTACTTGGCCGTTTATCGGATTACTGATAATGAATTCGTACCTGAAAAATACCAAATTCAAAATAATATGAATACAATATTTTTAATATGGTATTTTTGTCTACCGATTGGTTACAAGTGAACTGATAAACCTTTGACTAGCAGGTTTTGAGGAAATCCGACTAATACATATTTTTTAGCGGTTATATTGGATCCTATATTTTGAATTTCATGATTCTGGCTTCAAGCTCATATTCAGTGACCCGAAAAATGAATGGGTAGCAAGGTACAAGCAAATTCGATTAATTTTTTAATTTTTTAGTCCACCATATTGGATCCGCCATTTTTAAGTTTCTTCTAATTTAGCTCTTATTTGAGTAAGCAGCGATCTCAGAAGCCCCCTAACTACTTAGTTTCAAGGAATTTTACTGTAAAGAAAAATGTAAGAATAAGTTAAATTCGTGCTCTTCACAATTATATGAATCAAAAGCCTTTTAACTAAAAAGTAAAAAACTTGAAAAATCAAACAAAAGTTAAATAATTTATTTGAAAAATTCAAATAATTTGCAAGTAATGAAGCGGGAAGCTCCCGAATTTTGACGAGACCATTATAAAGTTAGATTAATGGAAATAAATTTAAAACAAGTAAATATGCAAAAATATTGAATAAAGTGCCAAGCAACAATTTTCCGAATTTACAAAATGTAACTACACCAAGGGCTGTTACGAGAAAGAAAAAAAGGGACAAAAGGAGAAAACGTTGTCCATGTGGTTAAATTTGTTTAAAACGGAACATTTTTGTGTGGTAATTTACTAATTAATTTATTTATCAGTGACTTTTAATAGAATTTTGTTAGAGAAATTTTTATTCTCGAAAAACTTAAAAGTATTTGTTAAATTATATATATGGTATATATAATAATATTATATTCACTGATAGAATTAAGGACGATTGCCAAGGTGAAGACCAGACTATAAACGATCATTATTCTTCCAAGTAGAGGAAAAACTGATGAATGTTTTAATGAAGAATTTGGATAATAGTTTAACTAATAACTATTCCAGTGCTATATTATAGAATATATAATATATACGATACCCCTTATATCATGAAGTATAGGCGTTAAGCCTGTCGTTCTGAGATATTTACATTTCATTAGTCAGTTTCAGGGGAAAAAACGTCGTATTGTTTGAAATTAATTTAATTTAAACGCAAGCATATTCTAGTTTGAATGACAAAAACAAATTTTTAGTTACTAATTTGTGTCTGCTTAAAATTAATTTTCTTTCACACTATAAATATGAATAAATTAAAATTTCACGTTTGAAAGGCTACGAAAAAAGACTACTTATAAGAAACCTCTCCTTGAAGTGAAAATTTTTTGGAGACAGGAGTGAATTGAAAAAAACGATCGAACGACCGACCGACCGACCGCCCAACCGAACGAACATATCCCTGTCTCTCTCTTACAAGGATACTTTCTATAACTTATACCTTCTCTGTATTCGCAATTGCTCCAAAGACTTCTCTTCGATATCCCCACTACAGCCAAGCTAGACATGAATATGCTCTCTCTCTCTGCACTATCTTGCTATGCGATCTTCTCAAAACTCATGATGATTCCTCACGAAAAATTCCAAAGTGAATCCATGAAAGTTTCACTTCTGCCGTGTGGCCCCACTACTATACACTGTTTTTTATATTTAGAGCAAATAAGAATTTTACTACGTATGCAAACATATCGTATAGGCGTACATTTCCATGAAAATACTTAAAATTGAAGAAAATTAAGTTTTGAAAATTTACAATCCAACAAAAATTTTGAATAGCAGAATTCTAAATTACCCACATCAAACATTGAAGAATGTTCAATTCGCAAATCTTAAGCATTGAAGAATTTTCCATCGTAAATCTTTCAAATTGAACTACATAGTTTAAAAATACTTTCAAAATTACATAATTTTGAACTATATGCATTTCAAATTTTTGAATCTTCGATTCTATGTGGAAGATTTAGTTTCGAAAACTATTGACTTTTGATCTGGAAATTCATCAAAATTCAAGAAAAAACGAAGGAAAGAAAAAATTTTGAACTGTCAGGAGTTATTTAATACATATTCACATTCAAATATTACCGCGCTAGATTTAAATGGAGGTTAGTTCTGGTGTGAGGGCGCGCTTGAGAGAGGAGGCATTCCGTTACGATTTTTGGTGGAAATAGTCACGTTTATATCTCTTATGATTTCCTTTTGTGTGTGATCTTATGCAATAAAGTATCGTTTATGTAAATCTGGTGGTATCCATTTAACTAGGACTCTACATAAATTTTCAAAAGTGGGATTACACGCGAGTGTGATAGGATGACAACTTCATGAGTGGATTAAAAAATCCTAACCTGAAATCAAAAAAGACCACGCGCCCGTTTCAAAGAAAAAACTTGTTGAAAGACTTCTTGTACGCCGAAAAGGTGTCTAACGAAGCTTCAGTGAAGGGAGTTGGTGAGGACGTTAACAATGATAAGGATGCAATAGAGGAAGAAAAACATGCGATTGGCGGAATAGACATCTAAGCACTCATTGCAGCTACGGCACGTGCAGTGTTGAGTGCCGCAAACTATACGTCACACGTTTCTCACCAAGCTATATCTATTAAAAGACAACTAGATTATAAAGATGTGAGAAGTCAAATTTCTCTTTATGGCTAGGATCCAGACGAACATTTCGAGGTGTGGATATCTCGAGTCGACGAGATTAAGGAAGCCTATGGAGTCCCAGAAGAAATTATGAAGGTTCTGGCTACAAAACAGTTACGTGGACGAGCTCGTGACTGGTATGATTGCACTGAAGGCAACATCGCATCAAACAGGGATAAACTTGAAGAAGATTTAATCCAGATTTTTGCTTCCCATGAGAGTCGTATAGCTTTAACATAGAAAATAAAAGCTCGAACATGCTAATCTGGAGAGAAGATTTCAACTTATTTCTTCGATGAAACTAAGATTGGAGGAAAGTGATAAAATTCATTATATCATAATAGGCGTGAATGATTACGTTTTAAGAGCTCAATCTTTGGGAGCAAGAGACAAAAAGCTTGCAGATTTGTTGGAAGCTGCATTGTGATGACCGAGGACGAATACAAATAAATGGCTCGGTTGGAACAACAAGGGTTATCTTCCTCGAGACCGTTTAGCTATAGTGGTACTAGTTCGCAGAAACTTACTGTGCTCAAATAGCTCAACTGTAACGAAGAGGGGCACATTTCAAGGTTCTGTCCAAAACCAGTTAGACAACGAGGTTCTAGACATGCGGTTCAACGGAACACACTGCTTGATATTGTACAGCTACTTCGGCGACTTCAGAACAAAAAGGATCTTCTGCTTCACGGAAAAAGCAGTCTGCAGATGAGACGATTACTGCTATGGTGGAAGAGCAAAATCTGTAGAGTCTAATGAAAGAAAGCATTTACGAATCTTGTTTTGCGAATTATAATTTAGAAAATAATCTTAATAATGTGGGTTATCAAGGAGTAAATTAATCTCCAGTAAACGCTCATGGCTTTATCCAAGTTCCGGTTCGAATTCATTTACGACATGACAATATATTTTGCAATAAATTTTGCTATTGTACCTAACTTAACAATGAGCTATCATGCTCTTCTCGTCAGAGATTTCATTCGGCCAAATATAAATTTCCTATATAAAGTTGAAAACGATTTTTGTTCTGACGTTTCTTATGAAACTAAAATTCAGGTTATTGAAATGTTAAATAAATACTTCAATGAACAGAAGGAATTTGAGCCTAGTGATTATAAAATGAGAGTAAATCGAATCTTGCTTTCAATTTCGCTCCAAGACGAACGTTCTTTTATGAAAAATCAGTGACACGTCAAATAAAAACCTCACTTTTTAATGAAGAAAAAATTAGGACATGTAGTTCTTCTTACTGTAGTCCAGTTGCTTCAACAAAAAGAAAGAATGGCAGCTACCACCTTTGTATTGACTATCGCGCTCTGAATAAAATAACGGTAAATGATAAATATCCTTTACCTCGCATCGAAGATCAAATTGACAGATTGGAGGGCAAGTCTTCGTTTACAAGTCTTGATCTTAAAGCCGCTTTTCACCAGGTACAAAGAGCAGAGGACTCAGTTAAATATACATTATTCGCTACTACTGAAGGTCAGTTTGAGTATCTGAAGATGCCTTTTGGGATGGTGAACGTCTCTGCTAATTTCCAAGGATTTACTCATTTTATTTTTAAGTCTTTGATCAATCAAGGTGAAGTCCTAATATACCTTGATAATATATTGATAGCCACTGAAACTCTAGAAGATAATTTAGACATCCTAGAAGAGGGCCTTAATTTACTAAAACATAAGCACTTAGAATTGCGACTAAGTGAATGTAGTTTTCTGAAACGAAGAATAGATTATCTTGGTTATTTGTGCAGGTAAGACAAATTTAGAAGCGATTCGAAATTACCCTAAACCAAGATCATCTAAAGATGTACAGCCCTTTATCGGACACGTCAGCTATTTTAGAAAATTCATTCCAAACTTCGCATCAATTTCCAGACGCAATTAGCCAGGAGCAATCCTCATGCAAAGAGGCGACGATTCTCTCTTGCATCCTGTTCTTCATTTTAGCATGCGTAAAACCGAAACGAAAAGTACATATCACAGGTACAAATTAGAGATGATGGCAATTGTTTTTGCACTTGAAAGATTCCGTATCTATTTACAGGGGATCCCTTTTACGATTGTCACTAATCGTAACGCGGTAAATATGGCTTTAAGTAAGCAGAACATTAATAATCAACTCGTTAGCATCGTTACGGAGAACGCATTCAACATATTGACGCTCTTAGCCGTAATGTGCTGGTTACTGAACCACTCTCTTCTGATCAGGTCCTTGTATATAAACAATCGCAGGATCCAAATATCCAAAAACTACACCCAGAATCAGAAAATACCGAAAACTCACGATACGAATTACGCAACGGCGTGTTATATAGAAAAATCAATGGAAAAATAATGTTTTTTGTACCCGAAACTATAATTAGAAGTGTTATTTAAGCCTGTTATGATAAATTAGATCACGTTGGTACGGAGAAAACGATTGATCTTATAACGAGAACGTATTGATTCCCAAGCATGTAAGCTCAGGTTAGGGACCACATTAACAACTGTCTTGTATGTATTACATATTCCATACCGTCTGGTAAGATCGAAGGCAAAGAACATCTCTACGATGAAGGCACTAAGCCCTTAGAAACTGTACATCTTGACCATTTTGGACCCCTTCAAGGCAACTGCACTCGGATTTAAGCACATAATAATCGCGATAGACGCTTTCACGAAATTCACGATATTGTATCCCGGTAAAGGCACTAGCAGCAAATAAACTGTATCCCAATTCGATCAGTATTTGCTCCACTTTGGAGCGTGTGAGAAAACAGTATCGGACTGTGGAACGTCTTCTACTGCAGATGAATTTACTGAGTCTATGAATAGTCGAAAAGTTCAGCATGTAAAAATCGCTACAGGAACACTTAGGGCAAACGGCCCGGTTGAGCATGTAAACAGATTCCTACGTGCAATTTTAGCGAAACTAGCAACTGGAGAATCTTGGTAAAAACAGCTTCCTAAAGCCCAATTTATTCTGAATAATACATAACATAAGGCAGTAGGAACTACGCCAAGTAAATTGTTTTTTGGATGTGACCAAAAGGGTTTTATCGACGACGATTTGCGAGAGTTTGTTTAGGCTTATAATGAAGTAAATCTTGTCGAAAATAGGGAAAATCTGCGAGAAAATGAAATAGAACAAAATAAGAAATCACAAGAGTATAATAAGAAAATGTATGACGAGAAACACAAGGAACCATAAAAATACAATGTGGCCGATTTTGTGATGATAAAGAATGTTGTAACCACTCCTTATGTTAACCAAAAGTTGTTGCCTAAGTACAAAGGTCCTTTCAAAGTAAAAAGGTATTCCGAAAGGATAGATACGTAACAAGTACTGTGAAAGTGTTCCAGCTTTCACAAAAACTTTTCTCATGTGTGTTTAATACCGATCTCATAAAGCTTTGGATATAGGGAACCTCCTCCTCTGATGAAAACGATACCGAGGTCTAGATAACTATAATTATGGTCGGGTCAACCGTCAACACGTTTATGTCTCTTATGATTTTCTTATGTGTGATGTTATGTAATAAATTATCGCTTATGTAAATCTGGTGTTATGCATTTAACTAGGACCCTACAAAACTGAGAAAAGTCATTTTCAAAAATCGAAAAAACTTCTATTCAAACAAAGAACCAATTTTTCTACACCAAAGAAATTTCTTTGAAGTAAGAAAAACTTCTCTAAATCGGATGAACTTTTTTTTGACTGGGAGCCAATGAATATTTTCAGATGATGCGAAGAATAATTTAGTGAATAGTGCTATTCACAAAAATAACCCCAAGATTTGATTAAGGTATATTCCACATATTTCGACGAGTTATATGTGACATAAAATAACGTAAAGATTTTGAGGAAAGATTGCGAACATAATATATGCTAATATACTACTTATCTCATTAATTATAGGCGTCAAGCGTGTCGTCCCGAGATATTTACATTTCATTAGTCTGTTTCAAGGAAAAAAAGTCATCGTGTTAAAAATAAATTTAATTCAAACGCTAGAATATTCTACTTTTAATGAAAATCACATTTTAGGTGACTAATTTGTGTTTGCTTAGAATTAATTGCCATTCAGATTATAAACATGAATAAATTAAAATTTCGCGTTTGAAAGGCTACGAAAATAAGACTACTTATAAGAAGCCACTTATTTATATTAAGAGCGAATAAAAATTTTACTTCGTATGCAAATACATCGTAAAGAAGTATGTACATTTCGATGGGTAATAAAAAACCAGCTGTCAAGATACGTTTCTCACCTCTCGTTTCTCACCAGAAAAAACCTTCTATAATTATGTTAAAAACTGAAAATTTCAAAGGTATTCGTTTCTCCATTATAGTAATGGTAAAGTAATTTTTTTACACCTTTCTGGATTCCGTAGAGGGGCACATTATAAGCTAATCTTCACAAGTGCCATAAAAAGACTTTCTACAGCAGTTTTGATGCAGAATTCAAATAATTTGCTTATAAAAATTAATTAAACCATTCCAAGAAGTAATTTCAACCATGTCATGCATCAGATGCTACTACACTTATTTCGATTCATCCCGAGTTTATTTCGATTTTTTAAGAAAACGAACAAGTCAAGCTGCAAAGATTGCCATTATTTTACTCTATTTGCTAGCACAGAAGTGCAATAAAATAAAATCGGCTTCCATAATCCTTTTTGGAATTCAGTCAAGAGTATTTGAAACAGAAAATATATTGAAATTAATTTCAAATTGTATACTCGATTCTGTTTTGGTACAAACTTTTACGTTTTGCCCCACGATGCGGCGTTCGCTTCATGGAACCGAGTAGAGATAGATAAATTTAGGATGAAAAAAGGGGGCAACAGGGGGTTTAATAAAGAGAGTATCGGGAATTTTTAGAGAGAGAGAAAGCTGAGTAAATTTAGTAGAGCAAGTTGCGGATAGTTTCTTATTGGTCTGAGATGTAAGACATGGTCGTCCTTTGACCCCACTTTTATTTAATATACAATTTCAGACTTACAAGATGAAATAATGAGAAAATGATGGGCACGAGTTGGGTTCGGAAAAGAATATTTATTTACACTGACAAACGCGGTTGATATAGTGTTGATGGCCGAGCATGAAGAAGGGGTGGCGGACTTGTTTATAGGATTGGAATAATACTTAGATGGAAAAAAGTTTAATTTGAATGTAGACAAGTCAAAGATAATTAGGTTTAAAAAAGGATGGGGAAAACAAAATAATGGACTGGGAGATGAAAGGGACTAACAAGAAGGTTGAAAAAAGATTGGATTAGGAGAATGTGGATATTTGATACGCTGGTATGTCTTGTACTGAGCTGTGGAGCAGAGCTATGGGGATAAACCGTTTAAGACAATAAATAGAAAGATGAATGATGATTGGGGAATGAAAGTTTAACACATCGTATACGATGATAGAAAAGTAAGGAGTACCAAAGTATTTATAAAAGGGATAGGGAGAGAGAAGATCGATCTGAGTAGCAGAATTTAGATTCCGAAACGAGGTAAGGGAATGGATATATTGGGAAAAGAAAGCGAACAGAAAGTGCAGAATTTGTGAATGGAAAGAGGAAATATGGAAGCATGTATGGGAAGGATGTGGGAGAGGAATGAAAGATAAAGGAAGCTGGCAAGAGAATGTGGTAAAGATTTTAGGGGTGGTAGGATTACGTCATGAGTGGATGAAAGATTTTGAGGGGGTCAGATGACCAAATGAGAATGTATGAGAGAGTGAATTCCAAAAAATGGCAAGGTTAGGGCACCAGAGAAGTGAAAGAAAATGGAAACAGAAACTACCTAGAAGTTTGCGAGTTTGTTGGATCTTTGAAAATTAAAGTTCAAGGCATCTTCAACTGTGATTTGGTGATTGTGAATTCTCTTTTGTTAAAGCTCCTTCGGCTTTAACGACCACATTCTCATCACGTATCTCGTCCCTTTCATTCGAATTTTTTCAAAAGTGCAAACTTGTCTACACTATGTTCAACTCTATCATATCAAACGTATATTATATTTATTTCACATAAAACGTATACCTTCTCATTATGATGAGAATATAAAAAAGATTCAAAATGACATCTTTCTGAATTAAACACATGAATAATTGGAGAATATTTTATTTGAAAATTTTCAAGATAGACTTATTTCACAAAGTTGTAAAAAAATTTATAATTGTATATTATAGACATTCAAAATAAAACAAGTTGGCGGATGTTAAATTGTAAATATCTTTAAAATGGATCAATTTCGAAAATCTAAATCATCCAAAAATATCGGAATTTCATGAAACACTCAGATTACACTCATATTCAAACAAAGAAACATTTTTTTGCATTAAAATAACCTTATTTAATGAAGCGAGATTATACAATTTTTTCAAATATTTTATTGAATCACTCAAATTTATATTTTTCAGAACAATTTGAAAGATTTAAGTTCTTTACGAAAGGTTTCAGATATTTTTACTTTCTCTTTGATCTATCGTGAAGTCTAGAAAAGTAGATCCCCGAATGCTAGTTCTTTTAGGTACATGGAATTACTATGGCGTTAATTTTTTAAAACTATTATGTAACAGTATCAAATCGTGAGCAATTTGCTAAAAATATCAAGAACTTTTTGAAAACATTTCCTTTTTAAAATATTTAGCAGTTACATGAACCATTCTGATCAGCTTTCGGATCGTAAATATTATATTGTAATCTTACATTTTTATAATTAATAATGCCGCACTTCATAAAACTTGTTGATTGAGCGTTGAGAACCTACTTCAGTATCAATTACTTCTACTGGGGTCATTCCGGAAACCGTGCCGCTTGCCATGTTTATTTTCGCCCGTCCTGTATAGTTATTATTATATAAATATATTCCAGCTAGAACATTGTGAGTCTTCAATATTGCAAAAACCTCACCACCGGATGTTGATAATACAATTTGTTCTTTGGTTGGCATAGGCCCATACCTACCCCTTCCTATTCTCAATTTAAGTGGTGTATCGGCAGGAAAAGTGTATCTTCGAAGCTCGAAAACCCGGCGCGGATTCACGAGGGGAATCAGCCGAGTAAATCTAAGATTTTCAAGTCCACATCCATGTCCGTCAGAAGAAGGAAGCAATGTAGGAGGAGCAATAGACCTGGAAGGAGGATGAGGCTTTGCAGGAGACCTGGACCTGGCACGAAGAGGAGGCCCTGCATGAGGAGGAAGCATGATCGGAGATTTTAGTTTGGTTGAAGGTAGAAGCCTCTCAGGTGAATGTCTGTCAGAAGAGTAAGAAGGTTCACCACGAGGAACACCAGGAATGGGAGCGCCATTAGGTAAACACTCGAACTGGGTACCTACCTCTGTAAAAAGACGGAGAAAAATGAATTTTATTCTAACTCTGGTATTTAATGAACCCGAAATAAGTTTGCCCTGGGCAGCTTCTTGAAAGTCATGCGCTTTTATACTCACATCAGAAAACAAACTCGCAGGCTACATGAGAAAATTGTGTATAGCAAAATACGAAGAACGGTTTCTCCTCAGAATATGTTATGCATTTGCAGTTTAAAGAAATCAAAGTCATATCCGTGAAGTAGATGGTCAATTAATAAATAAAATTTTCAATATAAATTCATTTACAATAACGTTTTTTCATTAGTCTAAGCTAGTTCCAAGAAGAATTATAAGCAAGAACAATCCCACATAGCACACGTCCCGAAAAAACGAGGCCTGTCCCAGGTTTAGACCTATGCTTTTCCCGAAAAAACCTGGGACAGACCTGGTTTTTTCGGGAAGTGTGCTATGTGGGAATGTTTTGTGTATTGTCTTGTTACCAATGATATGTTCTACTACAAGTTGCTCACTATTTTTTCACTTGGCACAGTTGACAACGTGTCGGCTACTAGTTTATGCGGTTGCGTAAACGTCTAACCACGTTTGTGTAGCAAGAAATAGAAATTGGGATAGAAAACCGATGACGTCAGACAAATATTTATTTGTGGAAACCTTACAATATTTTTAAAATTAT
>CAKNYM010051495.1:313408-363269 GCA_932195095.1 Andricus curvator
TTACCAACAAAATTAAGGACGATTGCCAAGGTGAAGACCAAAGTATAAACGATGCACATTTTGTTTAAGTACGTGAAGAACTGCTTAATGTACTACTGCCGAATTTTGTTAACAATGTAACTAATGATTATTCGAGTGGTCTTTTATTGATTTTGTAATATATGCTATACTGCTTATGTCATAGATTATAGGCATCAAGTTTGTGTACACTTCATTAGCTAGTTTTAAGGAAAGAAAATATGGTTTCTTAATTCGTAACTTCTGATAACACTATTTGAATATACATTACCGTCATCTGTTATCTAGACGACTAGCGCGAGGTGCACTAAAAATGACTGATGAATTTGAAACACGATAACTTGGTCGTAAATGATATTATGCAATGTCTTTAAATCGATTAAAAGGTTTATGAAATTCCATGTGCGAAATCCATCAGTATTTATAACATCTAAAGATGACATATCACGTCAGAAGTTGAAAAAAAAAATCAAGAATTTCTCGAATTGTGTACTTCGACTTCAACTCGGGTGAGATTAACTGGGAAACTTTTAGCAGTTGAACGTTACAAAATAGACGTAATAAATTAACGTTTTTTGAGTTAGAATAGGTGGGAAGAGCTTACAAAAATCTTCCTAGGAAACTAGAACCTATTAAAACCTTCCATGCACCCACACCTTATGCTCGCTATAAGCTCCTGACTTCCTTACTCTCCTTTCTCATAGAAATACTGCACTCTCTGAATTGGCATAATCCACCCATGATTCCCATTGAACCTTGACCTTTTTATTCTCTCCTTCTTCGAATTCCTTCCGAAACTCTCTCCGTCCCTGTAAATGTATACTGTCACAAACTTACACGCTACCCATCCTGATCTTACTGCCCTCATTTTCACGCCATCTTCCTCTCCCCCTCCATGAATTTTTTCCTCTAATCCATCCCTGACCGCCTCCTGGAGCATCCACCTATAACCCCTCAGCAGCCTTGGCTCTATTCTAGCCCATTCTTTTCTATCTACCCACGTCTCTACCAGTCTCACAACATCAAATTCCTGGATACACCTCCAGTAATCCTTAAATTTCTTTTTTACTCCTGCTATGTTTCAGTACAGCACCTTCACTTGTCCTCCACCCTGCTTTACCCCCCCCCCCCCCACCTTCTTCCTACGAAACAAATTCCCCTGCACTTCCTGCAACACCTCTTTCTGCTCTTTCCACACCCAAAGTTTCTCGTCTACTTGCGAACATAAAATTAATAGAACAATCGCCAAACCATGTAAAACGTAAGAAATCCATATCCAAGCGCGAAGTGTAAGGTCCAGAAAAATAATCAAATTTGGAGAGACAGAAGACATCGCTTTTTAATATAATTACCAGTTAAATGAAACATTCTAATCTGTCTTCGGACAGTCAACATTATATTATAGTTATACATTTTTTTTAACTTAACGGTGCTGAACTTCATAGCATCTGCTAATTAAGCGGCGGGCACCTACTGGAGTATCAATGACTTCTTCTCCGGCCAATTCAGAAACCTTGCCGCTTGCCGTGTTTATTTTTGCCCGTCTTGTATCATAATTAATATATGAGTATATTCCAGCAAGAACGTCATAACTCTCCAATATTGCAAAGACCTCATCACCGGATGATGATAATACAATTTGTTCTTCGGTTGGGACAGGCTCATACTTATTCTTTCCTATTCTTACTTTAAGTGGTGTATCGGTAGGAAAAGTGTATCTTCGAAGTTCGAATATCCGGCGTGGATTAATGCGGGGAATAAGCCGAATAAATGTAAGATTTTCAAGTCCACATCCATGTCCATCAGACGAAGGAAGCCATGTAGGAGCAACAATTGTCCTGGAATGAGGATGAGGCTTTGCAGAAGGAGACTTGGATATGGCGCGAAAAGGAGCCTCGGCAAAAGGCGACCTGGACCTGACTCGAAAAGAAGGCTCTGCAGGGGGAGAAAGCATGGCCACAGAATGGGGTCTGGCAGTAGGAAGAAACCTCCCAGGTCCGTCAGAAGAATATGAATGTCTGCAACGAGGAATACCAGGAATTGGAGCGCCATTAGGTAAACACTCGAACTGTGTACTTAACTCTGTAACAAGAAAGAGAGGATTCAATTTTATTTTAACGTTGGTATCTTCTGAACCCATATGGCAATATTGTGAAGGTGTGACTAAGGACATGAGGGAAGTTTTCCCTGGTAAACTTCTTGAAAGCTTGACCAGCAATTAAGGAAACGTTATTCGCGAAGGTGTCTGGAGAATTTTCATTTCATTTTTTTTAAAGTATGTAATGAGATTTTACATACACGCCGGAAAACAAACACGCGAACTGTGCGATCAAATTGTGTATTGGAAAGCAAAAAGAACGACGATCGATTTCAGGTGAAGGACTCGCTGCGACAAGAATTAACTTTGCCAATAAAACTTTATACGAAACGAAGGAAATGTCGCATTTTTGACCTTTTGCTTCATGAGTCTTATGCCTTATAATGTTTCCTGTTTATTCGAAAAGTATCGAGAGTTACGACGCCAGCGGTATCTACCTTCGTTTAAGTTTATTTAACTAGAGAAATATGCCGATACCAAATGTCTCAGTTGCATTTTACTAAGTGGTGTGAAATAAGTTCACAGAAAAAACGAATGGGAAATGGTTACCATGTCAACGATATTAAATCTTGTTTTTTTTCCGATGCGAAAAATTTCAGCTTTATCAACTTGAAAATTGAATCGTAATAAACCATTTCAATCAGACCACAAAATTTGAATGATTTTATTGTACCAACGCAGATTCAGACGTCGTAAATGAAAAAACACTGCTTGAAAAGAAACGTTTTCATTCTTTTTTGAAATTTTGGAATTGAATCTAAATATTTACGCTTATGCTTCAACATTTTTCACAACAAATTTAAAAATTGTAAGTCAGTGAGCGAACGAAACAAATTATATACCAGATTGTCAGATTCTATTTAGATATCTGGATAGCCGTGAAATAGATGGCCAATAAATAAATGGAACGTTAAATTTTAAATTTGTTTATAATATACTAAGCTATTTACGAAAAGGTTTATAAGCAAAAACAATGTTTTATTAATGTTTCTCGTGACAAATAATATATTCTACTCAAATTTTCTCACTATTTCCTCACTAGGCATAGTTGACAACCTGACGTAGTAGATGACGTCAAAATTGATGTCCTAACGTCGGTGAAACTATCGCCGACATACGTTCAATTAAAAAGTTTCAAAATTTATTTACAACACATTTTCTCCTTTTTTTCTCTGCAGCCCCTGTCAATAATTGGCACATGTACTTAAATTCCTTTCAAAACGGAATTTCACACAATAGTCATTCATTGATTTAATGTATTATAAAAAGTAATTTTCGCTATTAGTCGATGCGATTTTTACCCTTATTGCAGTTCTTAAATATGAGAAAAATCTGCCACACGAGGTCTGTCCGGAAAGTATCTGACGGCGGGCCTCTGTGAGCCCCCCCCCCCCCAAGTGACGCGGAACTGCGTTCGGAAACCACCGTTATGATCCGGAAAGTGTATGGTAATGAGTGTATGAGTGATACTCAAATTGAAGAGTGTTTGTTAATCAACAGAAATCGTTCATTTACAGTGAGCTAGATAGAGGAAGACCTCAGAAAACTAAAAATGATTGTTTCGGCAATTTTAAGTAATTGAAAAATTTGTTCTACTGCTGCTGACAAAAGACCGAAAGACTTACCGATTGGAAGTCGCTCAGGAAAATTTGGAATTAATCAGAAACAACCAGGAAAAGTTCGAAAAGTTTATTAGGAAAAATGAGCTATTTGTTTATGGATATGTCCCTTATACAAAGACCCAATCTTCGCAGAGCAAGACACCTGGATCCTCCAGAGTGAACAAAGCGCACCAGACTCGGAGCAACACCAAAAAAATGATCACTGTTTTCTTTTACCAGGAAGGTGGTGTGCATCATGAATACGCTTTAAAAGGTCAGAAAGTAAACAAAGAGTATTACCAAGAAGTTCTAAAGCGATTACGTGACGCAGTAAGAAGGGAAGGTCTGATTTGTGGAAATGTATAGCGATTGGGTTCTTTACCATAACAACGCATTTGCTTATTCATTGCAGATTATGAAGCAATCTCTGGTGAAATACGGCCTTACAAAACTTTTCTAGCAGCCTCCACACAGTCCTGATCTGGCTTGCTGTGATTTTTGGCTGTTTTCCAAAGTGAAGTATTCTCTATAAGGCTAACGATTTCAAGACGTAGAGGAAATAAAAGAGAATGCGACGAAGCAGCTTTTAGCTATTCCGAAAGGTCACTTTATGGAGTGCTTTCGAAAGTGGGAGAATCACTGAAAGAAGGTTGTGACTTACAAAGAGGAGAATTTTGAAGGGATTATCATTGCCATTGACCAAAGTTAAATCTTACTCCTGGTACACCACAAGGTCGGATACTTTCTGGACAAACATCGTAACAATACTCGAGTGTTTTCATAACGTTGTCTTAAAAAATAATAAATAAAACAAGATTTTGAAAAATGATTTTATTTAAAGCTACTCAGACAGTTGGCAAAAATTATAATGGTGTGGAGGAGTGTGGTTTACACGAGGCTTCACGAGTTTAAAAAAAAGAACAGAAATTGAAATAGAATGCGGACTACGTCAGACAAATTTCTATTTGCAGAAAACTTGAAAATATTTTTAAATTTATAGATATATCATTATTATTATTATTGTACTATTGTATTACCAAAAGAATTAAAAGCGATGGTCAAGGTGAAGACTATAGTATAAACGATGCTCATTCTTTTAAAGTAGAGGAAAAACTGCCTAATTTACTACTGAAGAATTTTGTTAACAGTGTGACTAATGATTATTGAAGTGCTTCATTATTGTTTTTGTAATGTTTACTATACTGATTATATAATAGGTTATAGGAAACAAGCTTGTCATTCTGAGATATTTACATTTCATTAGGCGATTCTTAGGAAAAAAATGTAGTCAATAAATTTTTTACATCTGATAACACAATTTAAGCGTACATTACCGTCATCAATTATTTATCTACATGATTAGCGCGAACGGGTATAACAATGACTTGTGAAT
The DNA here is from genome assembly GCA_932195095.1 of Andricus curvator. Classification (NCBI taxonomy): domain Eukaryota; kingdom Metazoa; phylum Arthropoda; class Insecta; order Hymenoptera; family Cynipidae; genus Andricus; species Andricus curvator. The sequence continues at coordinate 318,519 of CAKNYM010051495.1, forward strand.
TTTGTTTCAATAATTAATTTTCGAATTACCTCAATTGTTATTAACTAATTTTATATATAATGATAATGAATATGTCTAGAATGAAAAATCTATAAATAAATTATTTGTATCGTTATAAAAAAATTTGATAACCAAATATTAGAAATCCATATGTAGCAAGCTCTAGAGACGGGTGGAAATAGATCTCATTTCAGGATTCAATTACATACTAATTATTATAGATAAAATAAACGTACATTTCTCTGAGTTGGAAAAGAATTTGCTCAATTTCAAAAATTAAATAAATGAAAGTTCAAGGTTTGAAATATTAGAGAATCCCTTTTTTTTCGGATCAAAAATTTGAGGTCCAGATGGACAGCTTCGACAACTTGGATGAGAGCTGCAAAAACTTATGGAAATTATAGCGAACTGGCTGATTTCTATGAAACTGATTACGGGGGGATTTCGAAGAAATCGCAAAATAGGGAAAAGTTTTCACCAAATCTCCATGTTTTGAGGCCCCTTGAGTCAGCAAAATTAATTTTTACCAAAGTGCTTTTCTGTATTTATGTATGTATGTATGTATGTATGTATGTTTGTATAGTATGTATGTATGAATGGATATCTGGATGTCTGGCTGTATCCTTCAGGCACGATAACTTTTGAAAGAGTAATCAGATTGGCTTGACCTTTGCCAAAAAAGATCTATAAATTCGTTATTAATCACTTTTTCCTTTGACGCGTAGTTTTTCTTTTATTCGTGAAAAACATTTAAAATAAAAAAGTAACATTTTTGGACAAACGACACAAGGTACGCAAAAAATAAATAGACGAAAGATGTTCACTCAAAAAAGAGCTACAAATTTGTTGGTGATCATTTTTTGATAAGACGCTTAGTTTTTGTTTTAATCGTGAAAAATGACATTGCAAATAAACAAATTAAATTTTTGGACCAACAGACACAAGGTACAATAAAATATTTAATAAAAAAATTGTTTTTAAATTAGATCTTACAATTTCTGCAAGGGTGATGACTCACCCTTCCTATTGGTTACTTTCTGTGATCGGTTACTTAAATAAAAAGCAAACCATTTTATGACTGTGCTACAAATTTTAAAATGTTTTAGTTCTAGTGGTTTAGCGACTGTATTTAGAATGAAGATGGGGCGGAAATCTTTCGAAGGGGTAGGGTTGGAAAGTTTTGGAACTGGTCGAATAACAGCCATTTTCTACGCATCAAAGAATATTCCAACCTGCAGGGAGGAGTTGTAAATGTGCAGGACAGGCAAATGAAAATTCCATCTATCTCTATTGTGTTAGATTTGACTTAATTAAGTTTTTTTTTTTCAAGAAAAATTCAGGAGAAATGTCCGAAAAGAAAAAGTTAGTATCATCAAAAGAAGTTGGGGGAGCACTTCCCAGGGTAGGCGAAACTGCTTCAGAAAATGGCAGGCTTGTAAAAGTGTTTAAGAGAACGTTAGGACAAAGAGACGAGCCCGGAGAAGCACACTTGGAAGGGATCAACCCCAGTCGCCTTAACAGAATCCATACATACTCATTTTTTTCATATTTTCAATCCAGTTGGAGTTGTTTCATGATAGGCATACCAGATTTTGGTTTGTATAAGGTTCTTAATCTTTTGGAATTTGGCTTGGATGGCCGTATTTTTCGTTCTTTTTGCCAATCTACGTTTACTATCACGTTCTTTCATCAGTATCCTGAAATAAGGTGATCCAGGGACAAATTTTTTTTTTACAAAATGAGGAACTTGAAGAGGCGAAATTTGATCAAAAGCTGATGTCAATTATGAAGTCAGCAAGGTGCAATGTGGTCAGCTAGGAGTAAAATTATTAGAATATATAAAATTGATATTAATAAGGTCATGGTGGAACAGAAAGCAAATGGCATGCTGCGGATGAGAAGAAACCTTCTCGAGGTCATCCAACATCATAAGTTCTATCCAAGAACTAGATCGGTCTGTGTAATGTGTGGAGTTCTCAGAATCTATTAATGGTCCTGATGCACGCACTACGGACCTTAAATATTTTGACTGTTCTTTGAATCTAGATTAGTATTTAAATCACCTGAGGATAATGTTATTGTAATTAGGAATGTGTGCAAAGACTTATAATTCTAGATCACTGCCAAAGGAAGGGTTCGGCTGCTTGTTAATAGCGCCTACCAAAGCACAATTTTGTGTGGATCCAACCTCGACAAAAAGGAATTCAGTGGACAGATGAGTTGATAATGGACTCACTCCTACCACAGAACACCTGAGGCTGTCATGGAGGAAAAGGCAAATGCCACCCCCTCTACTGGCATCTCTGTCTCTACGAATTAGGTTGTACTTATCAAGAGCAACTTATTTAGAGAGATAGTAAGGGGGCAGTTAAGTCGCATAAACAGCTAGGATGTCGTAGGACTGCGGAGGGAAATAATGTTCAAATTCTGGATAATGAGCCCAGCGAGACTGAGCATTCACGTAGCAAATCGATAGAGTATTCATTCAAATAATAAGTCATATATATTAGGGGTATCTTAATTGCAAGAATGAAGCTCAAGGTAAAGGAAGTTTTGACAAAATGGATAAGAGGTTCATGTAAGTGGGCCTCTCCAAGAGACCAAATTTCGTGATTCCAAAGAACATCTGGTTTCTTACGTAAGATACCGCAAATGGACAAACATCAGTATAGATGATCAATATTTACCAGATATTGCTGTAAAAAAATACATTGATATAGAACAACCGAAGACAACCCCAAGTCGAAGAAAGCATACTTGTTAATTGCCATGAATTAATGATAATCATGCTTTCAAGAGAATCGACTTGGATCAAAACAAATTAAAACTAACTAACTGTGCATAAATAAATTAATAAATTACCAAGCAAACAATTTTCCGAATTAAAAAAATGTAACCACAATAAGGACGTTTACGAAAAAGATCTAAATGGACAGAAATTGAAAAGATCCCCCGTGTTTTTTCATTTTTTTTAATTCGGCTAATTTTTGTTTGGTGATTTATTTATTCATTCATTTTTGCATAGTTACTTATCGCGAAGCGCGAGGTCGAAAAAAGTGCGCGGCCCAATCGCGTTCAATTTTGCGAGCACAGCGAGCTGCGCGCGATGTGATTATGCCCACCGAAGGTGGTTAGATTTTTTAATTTGCTTTCGAAAAAGACTGGTAGAGGTATTGATGAAAGATTGAAGCCTCTAGAACCATCACACATTGCCTTTTGATTGTAATAGGTCTTATGAAACATTTTGATCCGACTTTGAATAGCAAACAATAGACTGATTGATATCGTAATCCATCAAAATAACAGAATCGGAAAAGTCACGCACATAATTTTTCCAAACTCTAAACCCAAATACATCTAAAGGTTGAATTTTCCCTGTTCTTCCTTTTGGAATAATTTTAGAATTTATAATTTTATCGGAGGGTATTGCTTCTCCTACTACAGTTGGGCAATGACCAGTCCATGAATCAAGGAGTAAAACGCTGTTCGGTCCTACATTTGGAAAATAAATTTCCTCCAACCAAGTCTTGAAGTTATCTGCAAATAATCAAACCAATTATCATTGCTTTCATACAATTTTTAATCGAAGCAGATAATGTAATGTTACCTGAAGTAAGTTTTCCCGATTTTGAAGCATCTACGTACACATTACCCGGCCTAAATAATGTCCTATCTACAATTAGTCCAAATTTTCCGCTCGGTTCTTTTAGAACTAGAAATAGAGGTGAAAGAAGTTTCCCGTCAGCAGACATTAGTGGTTGGATAGTGTAACTGTTGGTCGTGGACGAAATAGACTGGACAACGCATTCCATCTTTTTTCTCCTTCAACAGCCAAAGTTCTCCCGGAATGAATTTTCAATTGAAAACCACTTTGATCCGAATTATAAACATTCTGTACTCCAACATTTGCCATCTCTTGCTTCACACTGGCTGCAAATTCGTTTGCCTTCATTTTTAACTCATCGACATCTTCCAAAGTCTTTCTGGTAACGAACTTGTTTATTTTTCTGGAAACTATTCTATGTTTGCTTTTAAATTTAGAAAGACATGTTCGAGAAGCGCGGAAGCGAAAACCTTCATGGCTAACCTGTTTTGTTCTTGTAATGCCCATCTGCGTATGTCTTTATCGTGAAAAATTAGCCCGTTATCAACTGCTTTTTTGAACTTTTCTAATGTAATGTCACATATCTTAGCAACTTTTTATCTATAAGTACCTCCTTTATGAAGAATGTGGGCCCAATGTCTTAATTGTTTTACTGAAAGAACTGTTCTCAATTTTTGCTGAACACTCTAAAGGCTTAAATTTTGTTTCATTCCACTTCTCTAGTATTTGACTGCTCTTAATTTATAGTCATATGATAGTTCTTCCTCATTTTTTGTGCATCTATCCATAGGTGAAAAATGCGAATCAGGAATATGGTGTTGAACATCATCCTCTATGATTTGTGCATCCGCATTTTTAAAAGGTTCTTGAAAATCTAAGGAAACTCCAATCATCATTTCCTCCACGTTAAATTCTTCCATGGCATTCAACAAAATTGCTTCAAAATGATCCTTTAATTCAATTTCCTTAACCTTTTGTCAGAGTTTCTTTTATATTTAATGTTTGGAATGTAGCAAGCAGTAAATTCATAACATTCAAAGGATTCACCTTCATTTTCAAACCTGTAGAAAGGTTGAAAATTTTTATTTAAAAGAGTAAAAAGTCGAAACTAAATTGTAAGACGTATTCATTTGGACAGGTTCAAACAATATATATATTTTCAAAAGATTTTTCCATATCAGGAGACAACTAAAAAAATTTTAACAGAAAATCCAAATTTTTCACGGTCAAACATATATTATGGGTTTTCACAGCCATGGCTAACGATTGTAAACTCACTCGGGAAAAACGGAGAAATTATTGAAAAATCCAGTATCAGAAATGGAAAACTTTCAAAAGAAGAAGTCTGTTTAATTTTCTTTTTCAAAAGTATTATTACGGTATTAAATTTAATTTTAATGTAGATAAAAGCGGTTAGTTTTTTTTTTCGCAGGGAAAAAGTTTAAATCGTCCAAAGATTACTTTGTACTAGAGTGTTAAGTAATTAATTTTGAATAAAAATGTTCTCCGAGCATTTTTTTTATTTTATGAACAAACAACATCCACTATAAAAGACATGAAGTGGTTCACCCCCGCGTAATTTTTTTATTCATGTTGGATGGACTCTATTTTACTTCCTTGGTTATTAAACTAATTTCCCAATTTTTTTCTCTATGTAAAGTATATATTATCATAGACACAGAATAAAAACTGTTTAGGGGTAGCTACCCCCATTAATTTTTTTTGAAATTTTGTTTGGCGAATCACGTCAACTTTATTTCTGTCTCAAGTGCAAAATATGTATGACACCAACAACTAATTAAAAAGAAAAAGAGGCAAGTCTGCCTCCTAGCTTTTACGATCATTACAACAACATTCTTGAAAGCTCGACCAGCAATATAAGGAAACATTATTCCGAAGGTTCCTGGAACTGTCCAGAGATCGCAATTTCCATCAGATTTGAGCGCTTGAAAAAAAAGGAGAAATTTAATTAAATTTCAAAGAGATTTGTTCGGCTGCATTGATTTTTTTAGTTGAATGATGGAATTTTCCTTCTATCTGAAATACAATATTTGAACTCTTATTACAATTTGCGTTAAGTTTAAGATTTTACAATAAACTCGTTTCTGTTGCTAAGGCTGATTTCGAAACTGTAGAGGAGAATTACGCAAAGTTTGCGCAGTGATAACAATAAAACTGTGCTGACTTTCAATTTTATGAGATTTTAATATGCTGAATTATATTTTACTGAATTATAAACTTTTAAAAACATTTTCTAAAATATTCAGATTTTCTGAAGTATAATATTGTAAGAAACTGCAACATAAAGAATATTTATAAGAATGTTTTTAAATTAATTTATAAGTAACAAAAAATTTAATGAATTTCATCTTTAGTTTCAATGGATTGTATATTTAGTCACAAACCTCTTCCAAATTATCAGAGTACATCCTCCTAGATTATATTTTTTTCATTATTTATTATATTGTGTCATTTTTCCTAAATTGAATTTATTAAATAATAGACTAATAAATTTATTTAATTTATGTGTAGTTGTATTCGATTATTTTTTGTTTTTTTTGTCTGCCCGAGTATTTTTCTTCGAATTCTCTACAACTTGTCAATTTTCGTACAAACTTTGAAACTAATAGCTGAAATAGGTCAGATGTTATGAACAGTAAATTGATAAACACTTTGTCTAACTTTTAATCATTGCTAGATAGAATGTTTTACTAGCAATAAACCGCAAAAGAAGCGAACTTTCCTACCACAAGATAAACCGAAAGTTTTTCGCCTCTCTAAGTCGTAACAACAAATCCGATGAGGAAATCGAATAGTCTCTCCCCCTGGGGTAAGCGATCCCCTTTCCTCTTCGCGAATCCCGGGTTTACCTTTCTGGCGTTATCTTGGAATTCGAGCCTTTTTCAGTTTATTTGTCTCTAGATTCCAAGTCTAACTGGTGGAACAAATACTAACGTCTACAAATACCCAACATCCTCTAAATGTCTACCTCAAATCACATACAAAACGTCCCTCGAACCGCGACGTCGAAACTGATTCCTGCACGTTTTCCACTCTCTTTAGTTTTCTTGCTCTTTTTATATTTCGATTAGCTGGGAATTCGATGGACGAATAGAGTTTTCTGAAAATAAGTGCCATTGAAATTGGACAAGGTGTTTGAAATCACAATGTATTTAAGTACTTAAACTTTGGACAAGGTAAATATGGAGATTATATTAAAATGAACAAGGACAACAATTGGACAAGGTGTTTGAAATCACATTTTTATTTAAGTACTAAACCTTTGGACAAGGTAAAAATAAAAATTATATTAAAATGGACAAGGAGAACAATTGGACAGGGTGTTTGAAATCACAATTTCACTTAAGTACTAAACCTTTGGACAAGGTAAACATAGACATTATATTAAAATGGACAAGGACAACAATTGGACAAGGTGTTTGAAATCACAATTTTATTTAAGTACTAAACCGTTGGACAAGGTAAAAATGGACATTATATTGAAATCGCCTAGGGCGCGCAGCTGTTGGATCTCGCGCTTCGCGCTCGATCATATATTTATCTCGCGCTTCGCGCTCAATACAGACATTTTGAAATTAAAGGTCAAAGCATCGACAACTGTAATTTGGTGATTGTGAATTCTCTTTTTTTAAAGCTCCTTCGGCTTTAACGAATACATTCTCGTCACGTACCTCGTGCTTCCCACTCGATTTTGTTCAAAATTCGAAATTTTCTACATTATGTGTTCAACCTTATTATATAAAATATATATTAAATTTATTTCTGTACGCCGGCCTGTGATTGCTTATTCAGATATTGCAAAATAAATTACAAATTATATTTATCATGATGACTTTAATATTTGTTCCTAATTTTGCATTTAATATTATCCTCAGCTGCCGTGATAATTTTATATTATTCCAATAAATGTACATTATTACAATTCATAATATGCATTGATATTAAAAACAGACGTATTTTCATTGTCTTGTTTTTATAATTGTAAGAAGTGCGCATCCTATAAAAAAAACAATTATGTGATTATGTATTTTATTGCAACTTGTGTCGTTTTTCCTTAAATTGAATTTGTTTATGTTCAAAGTTATTTTTTACGAAATGAACCAAAAATATGCATCCTAGCGTAAAGTAGAGGTTCTAAAAAAATTTGTAAATGTAATTTAGGTGAAAATTTTTGTTAGATACAATGTTATTGTAGCGTGTATCGTTTTTACAAGAATTTAACTTTCTACATTTTGAATGTAGTTTCATAACAACTTTGTAGATCTTTTTTGATTGAACAACTTTTGTCTATTCATATTTTTTCGTACCTAGCGTCGTTTTTCCAAAAAAAAAATTTTTATTGTTAATGTAATTTTCCACGATTGAAAACAAAAATTACGCATCCTCTCAAAAAATGATTGATGAAAAATGTATTGCTCTTTTCTGAGTTTGTGTCGTTTGTCCAAAAATTTAATTTATTTTATTCTTAAATCAGTTTTTTACAAATGAAACAAAAACTACGCACCTCATCAAAAAGTGATTAATAAAAAATTTGTAGCTATTTTTTGAGTGCACAATTTTTTTTCTGCATCTTTTTTTGTATCTTATATAGTTTGACCGCAAAATGGAATTTTTTATTATGTTTTTGTGTGATAAAAATTTGAATTTTGGATTTTTCAAGAAGATAAAAAGGTCTTTTAACAATATTGAAGGGTGTTTAAAAAGAAATATTTTTCTTTTGTTGACTTTTTTTATATCGTGCATTTTTTGGCTTAAAATGTTCATTTTCTTTTGTTTTTTGGAATTTTGTAAATGCTATAACTCCCGTAATTTTTCTTCTATTACAAAAAGCTATTGAAATATTTTGTTCATCTTTTTGAGTACTATTAACATCCGTCCATAGATTTTTCAAATATTGAAAAAAAGTGTTCATGACAATTTTCCAAATCTGCTCACTTTTGGAATTTTTAACAAAAATGGCTGGCTTACGAACTTGACCTTCATTCGAGGATACTTAAAGAGTATACCAAATCCCAATCCAATAAGTGAAGTCTTTTGAAAGTTATCGTGCTAACAATGTAAAAATCTACAGACTTACAGACATACATTTTGTGATAACCTGTTTTTTGGGTTCAGGGGGTCTCAAAACGTGGACATTTGACAAAAACTGGCTGGGTGGGGGGGAGGGTCAAATTTTACACAAATTTAATGCCTTCTCATTATAGGATGAGAATGTAAAAAACTGCGCATCCTATGAGAAAAAAAAAGCAATTTTGTTATTAAACATTTTATTGCAACTTGTGTCGTTTTTCATATATTTACTTTGCTTATTTTTAATGTTATTTTTTACGATTTGAACTACAAATACGCATCCTAGCGTGAAGTGGTTCTAAGAAAATTTTTATAACAAAAGTTTATAAAAAATTTGTAGATCATTTTTTTTAACGACAAATTTGAATATGTTTTTTTTTAACTTTTCCCAATTGCCATTTCTTTTAAGACATTCAGTTCGATTAAAGAAGATCTTAAAACAGTGTGACATCTATATGGTAATAATTTCCTGTTATTTAGAATGAATTTAAAAAATTCTTATCGTGTTATACTCAAATTACTAAAGAAAAGTCATTTTTTGTGATTGGCAATGTTTAGCTCATTGAAATGATTAGATTTTCTATAAAATGTGAGAGTAATGAATTTTTTATTACAATTAATTGACAATAGATGCTGTTTGGTAATTGTTAAAACAATTTTTATAAACAAATTCACAGTTTGGTGCCTTTCCAACGAATGAGCTCAATTTTCGTTCAGAGAATCAACTAGGTATGTCTTTTCGATGACGCTTTACTATCATACTTTGCCAATTGTCAATCATTATTTATTATTCAAACAATTTTTATAAAAAAATTCACAGTTTGGCGATTTTTCAATAAATAGGCTCAATTTTTCTTTACGGTTTCCATTAGGGATGTCTTTCCGATGACTCTTAGCTATGATACTTTGCAAATTGACAACAATTATTCATTATTTAAACAATTTTAATAAAAAAATTCACAGTGACAATGAATGAGCTCAATTTTTGTATACGGAATCAATTAAGAATATCTTTCCGATGACTCTTTGCTATGCTACTTTGCAAAATGACAACAATTATTCATCATTCAAACAATTGTTATAAAAAAATGCACATTGCAACTATTTTTTAATGTATAGGATTTTTTTATAACAATTGTTTGAATAATGAATAATTGTTGTCAATTTGTAAAGTATCATAGCAAAGTGTCATCGGAAAAAATTCTTAGTTCATTCCGTATACAAAAATTGAGCCCATTCATTGTAACTGTGAATTTCTTTATAAAAATTGTTTAAATACTGAATAATTGTTGTCAATTTGCAAAGTATAATAGCAAAGAGTTATCGGAAAGATCCATAGTTGATTTCGTAAATAAAAATTGAGCCTATTCATTGAAAAATCGCCAAACTGTGAATCTGTTTATAAAGATTCTTTATGTATTGAATAATTGTTGTCAATTCACAAAGTATCATATTAAAGAGTTATCGAAGAGACATACCTAGTTGATTGTAAATAAAAATTGAGCCTATTCATTGAAAAATCGCCAAAATGTGAATCTGTTTATAAAGATTGTTTATGTATTGAATAATTGTTGTCAATTCACAAAATATCATATTAAAGAGTTATCGAAAAGGCATACCTAGTTGATTGTAAATGAAAAATGAGCCTTTTTATTGAAAAGTCGCCAAACTGTGAAATTGTTTATAAAAATTGTTCAAGCAAATACCAAAAAGCATCTGTTCTTAATTAATGGTAATAAAATATTCATTTCTCTCACATTTGATACAAAATCTATTAAATTCAATGAGCTAAGCATTGCTTATCCCAAAAAATGTATTTTCTTCATTAATCCGTTTATAACACAAAAAAATTTTTTTTAAATTATTCTAACCAACTGGAAATTATTCCCATATAGTTGTAACACTGTTTTAAGACCTTCTTTGATCAATCTGAATGTTTTAAAGGAAATGGCACTTGGGAAAAGTTGAAAAAAATTTCAGCTTTATTGTTAAATGCTCAAGTGGTAGTGACCTTTTTTGGTCAGCCGTGTCCTTGAATATAATATGATGATGCAGACATCCTGATTATAAAATCATCGTAATTTCTAAAATGTTCAAAACATTTTAATTGATCAAAATTTTTAGAATTTCTAAAATGTTCGAAATGATCCACAATTTTTGAATTTCAAAAATTATTCAAATTTCAAAAATTATCACAATTTCAGGAAATATTTCAAATTTTTTAAATTATCAACATTCATAAATTTCTAAAATGTTCCAAATTTGACTTTGGAAAATCATAATTAATAAATTAAAAGTCATAAAACGACTTTTGAAATTCATAATTTCCCTATGAAGCCTGATGAAGACCTTTTTACGACCATGGACTCGATAGCTAGGGCACTTGACGTTCCCTTTATGAGGGATGATGTGGTCAAAATATATAGGATAATAACGGCACCTGCGCTCACAAAATCCTCCAACCCGCCCATCATTGTCGCGAAACTTTGTAGTCAACAACTGCGAAATAAATTCATTGAGAGATGTAAGGTTTTTAGAGACTTCACTACTGAAAACCTCGGGTGTTCGAGCAAAGATAAACACCCTGTTTATCTACGTGAGGCCCTGTCATCTCTGAACAGGAAAATCTAGGACATTGCCCTGGGTCTCAGAAGAGACAAAATAATCAAATATCTGTGGATTTCGGGCCGAAAAATTTTTTGGTCCACAGAGGATGGATCTCCACGAATTTACCTGACTAATCTGCAGACCGTCGAGGGACTTAGATAGCAACTACTGCTTCCTAGTATCATCCTGAGTATATTTGTCGGTAAACATAAAATAACTTGTCAATTAGACCGATTTCCAACTCATCAAGCATACATAATAATTTTTTCAATTGATAATTTTTATATAATAACACAAAGGTTTCTCAGTTATTCTAACTGTGCTAATGGGATTCATTATGTTCTAAAAAGACATCTGTTGAGTCAAATTAATCCTGACTGTTTTTTCATTTTTTATCTGAAAGATCTTTTATTGTATCGACATCCCGTGATTCTATAAAAAATACTAAGATTGTTTCTCGCCCTATTTCGGAGATTTATACTTCTACGATACCCAGATAACAATGTGCTCACACCTTGCCCGCATGGTCTTTGCACGCGTGTCGACCGATCAGCACGATGTGAGGGCAAGAGTGCAGACATATGTGTCCTCATATGCGTCGCACGCGTGTCGGCACGTGCGTGCCAGCGTGTTTTTAGCATGCACGTGTTTTGAGTTATAATTATTGAAAACAAGATGTTAAAAATAACATAAGTAACAAAAAACATTGTATGACGTTTTTAAGAAGAGACTCTTGTGTTGAAAGTTGTTCTTTCACAACTGATGATGCAACAGGTGTTGATTCCAAAAGCGACATGCACAAAATTATTCCTGCTACATCTTAAATAATGAATTAGCGAGAAATATATATTTATCTGAAAATATTTTTTTATTTCGAACAATTTAAATTATTCAAAACAGAGCGATTATTCAACACCTTTGTTAAAAAACTAAGGGATTTTAAAGAGCACTATACTTTTGAATCTTCTAGTTAATTACTTTCAATTGTTTTCCAAGTTGCATATTTTTAATCGTTCTACTTCTGAGATTTAAGAACTTAAATCTCAGAAGTAGAACGATTGAAAATGTGCACTTGAAAAACTTGTTTTCGATCACTTTAAATCTGAATATAGTAAATATATTAAAAAATAGTGAAGAAGATATATTGAATTTTTGTATTGCGAAGCATTTTAATAGAAACGTTGTGACAATCGCCAAGTGACAGTTGCCGATGCTTTGACGTTTAATTTTGAAAGGTCTTTGCACAAATGTGGGGGAAGTATAAAGCCTGAGGCGCGCTCAAACTTGCGAGCGAAGCGAGCTCCGCGCGACGAGAATGTGCCCGCACAGCGGGCAGATTTTTTTGTTTTAGTTTTTCTTCTAGTTGTATATTTTTCTTTATTTTTATCATTTTACTATAAAATACTTATGGTGCATTTTCACGGAGCTAAAATTTTAGAGTTCAAAAAATTATTTTTAAACAATTACAACTCTTGTCGACTTTGTTATTTGCCTCGAAATTTGTTTTTACTCCAAGCTAATTTTCCGAACCAAAACCCAAGAAAAAATCTTTATTTAATTTGATCAAAAATATTTATTCACTTTTATGTCGACTTTTTGTCTGTAAAATAAACTTGGAAAATAACAAAAATTTGATGCTTAAAGCGAATTTGGTCAGAGTCTTATTTTTACACAACTGCTATATTATGTTTTTAGTAATAATGCGCTTTTTGTGCCGCACTCTTCACCGCACGCTATATGCCGACATTTTGCCCTAAGTACCTGAAGAGCATGATAGACGCACGCTGTGCTGCATATCATGCAGACCGTGTGCGGGCACTATGCGGGATTACTTATTACCCTCAAAACGTGCTGTCACTGTGCTTGCATTGTTGCCGACACATCGTGCTTGCACGCCATGCGCCCATGTGCGTCGGCATGCATTGTTATCTGGGTATACTTAAATTTGCATGCTGCAGTGCCACTGAAGATTCTTTTAGATTTATATCTACACTGTCACTTCAGCAACTATTGGATTCCACTTAACCCTATTTGTAATTAATTAATTTGGGCTGTCCTGCTTATTGATCATGTTATTTCTATTTCTAATATCTTTTCCTATGTGCTACTATTCTTTCAGGCAACTTGCAACTTAAAACTAACCATTTTACATTTTCAATAGATATCTTAAATAATTGTCATGTTAACTTTATAATGCTTATTGCTTTTATAATCTTTACCTTTTCATGTGCCTTATTCTCTGTTTCAATTGTAATCATGTGAACTGGATTTTGTTGGTTAACGTATTTCAGACACTTCTACATTTAACTATACTTGAACGTTACCTATCACTCTCAGAATGGAAATCTTAAGTATTTGTCATATTAACGCTCAGTCTTTACCTGCCCACTACGACGAATCTAAACATCAGTTTATGTCCTGTTCCTAAAATATCATAGCCGCGTGTGAGACCCTGCTTACGCCTAACATTTCATCTAGCCTCATAGCAGTTGATCATTACACACTGTTCCGCAGAGATAGAGATGAGAGAAGAGGGGGTAGGGTCTGTTTCTACATTCATAACAGCTCAAGGGGTGTACAGGTGGGAATGATTCCTCCTGCCAATCACCTTATTGCTGAATACCTTTTTATCAAGGTATCTTCGTCTCGTGACAGTATTTTCGTGGGTGTGATTTACAAACCTCCTAATGCTTTCTACTGTAGGGAACTTGAGACTGACATTTTTGACCTCATACCAAATTATAATAACATTGTACTTACTGGTGACCTAAACACAAATCATAATGCCACCAACAATTTAACTAACTATTTAAAATCAGTAGTGTTCTCCGCCGGATTATCTATAGTTCCCCTAATGCCACGTAGCACACCGATCATTCTAGTACATGGATTGACATGATGATTGTTAATGATCTAGACAAGGTAATTTCTTCTACTCAACACTCTATCTCATTCCTCTCGAACCACGACCTTATCAGCATTTAATATCAGTTCTCCTTTGATCCCTCATCTGGTATATCTCCTCTGTCTATACGCAGTCTGGCAAATATAAATGAAGCCCAATTTCTCGAGCACCTCCCTACTTATGATTGGAAAAGAATTTTTATTAAAAAATATATAAATAGAAAGCTTATTTGTCTAACAAAATTTGTATCTCTAGCTTTTGACAAATTTGCGTCTCTTCATACCCTCAAAGCAAAAAGGAAGTCCACTCCTTGGATTACATCTTATATCAAGGACTTGATGAAAGAAAGAGAGAAAAAACATAGATTGGCTAAAAGAACAAAAAATAGTATTAGTCAAGCCGAATTTTGTAAATTGAGAAACTTAGTTCAAACCAAAATCAGGGATTCATACAATCAATATAATTACAATTCTATTAAAAACAGGAATAAAAATGAAAACATCTGGTTTCTCTTAAGACAACCTGTACTTATTCCTCCAAAATACTTGGCTCCTGATAAAAATTTTTCCCCCGCAAATCTTTCAACAGCCTTCACCACAAAATCAACACTCCTTGCAAACAGCACTCCTTTCTCGTTTGCAGTTCCCTCTATCTTTGATGGTACTAAATTATTCTTTTCTGGCATATCGCAAGAAACCCTAATTAAAAAACTCTTAGAGGTAAAATCAAATGCTCAAGATTCTGATGGCAATTCAAGTAAAATGATTCGCTTAGCTTTACCAGTCATTTGTCCTATTCTCTTGCATATCTATAACGCATCTCTACAGGTGGGAATACTCTCTGACACCTGGAAAGAGACGATTGTTCGCCCTGTTTCTAAAATATCTAACCCTACCTCTCCCAAAGATTTTTGCCCGATATCCATCCTCTGTGCCTTCTCTAAACCTTTCGAACGCCTTGTCTATCAGCAACTTACTGCACATATTTAAACTAACAATTTAATGGACCTTATGCAATCTGGGTTTCGTGCCAGGCATAGTACTCTTACAGCTACACTTAAAGTAACTTCTGACCTTAAACTGGCAATTCATAGAAGGGAAATAACGGTTGTTGTCCTTTTTGACTTTTCTAAGGCGTTTGATACAGTTAACCATAATTTACTATTGACTAGGCTCAAATAACGTCATCTCTCAAATATGGCTGTTAAATGGTTTGGATCTTATCTCAGTAATCGTTCTGAAAGAGTAGAAATCAGCAATGACGAGCCTTCTGCTTGTGGGGAGGTTAAAAGTGGTGTCCCTCAAGGTTCCACGCTTGCACCCACTCTATTTAATATTTATATATCTGAACTTGGTAGTGAACTTCGACACTGCAACTATCACAAATATGCTTATGACTTAAAGCTTTACCTTTCTGGGCCTATTGCCACTCTTACTTCAAAAGGTACAGGAGGATATTGATTTGGTGGTGTAGTGGGCCTTGACAAACGGTCTCACTCTTAACCCTGCTAAAACTAAGGCTATAATCATAGTAACTTCTTCCTCTCCTTCACTTGCAACAATTGCTACCTTGCCTCCTCTCTTGATCGATGAACGTCTCATCCCCTTTGTTGATTCTGTGAAAGATGTAGGCTATATTTTTAATCGTTCTCTTACTTGGAATGAACAAGTTGCGTATATTTCAAAGAAAACCTTCAGAGTCCTCCAACCGCTTAACAGGAATAAAGAATCACTTCCTACTTCAACGCATATCCTCCAAGTTAAAAGCCTGATCCTTCCTTTCTTTGACTACGACTGTGTGGTATATGACGATATTACTGATGAGCTGAATGACAAGCTTGAGCCTACGCTTAATGCTTGCATTCGGTTTACCTATAACATCCCCAAAAGTGAACATATTACTCAGTATAGAGAAAGAGCAGGACTTCTTAACGTCGCCAAAAGAAGACAATTTTTTATGGGCAATTCACTTTATAGCCTATTCAGTAATGAAGCTCCGCACTATCTTCTGAAACTCTTCCATTTCATTGACAAAGATTAACGAACACATTCCAAGCTCCGTTAAAGGAAAACAGTACTAAAAGTGCAGCGACACCGCACGTGTAAAATGCAAAGGTCTCTTGTTATTCGTGGTGCTCGCGTTTGGAAAAAACTACCTATAACCATTAGAAATGCACCTTCACAATTTCACTTTAGAAAACTCCTTTTTGGTTACTTATTTAACACATAAAATCCTACCTTTGAAATCAGGCATTGATAACACTTAAATTCTTAATTAAAATATATATGAGTATGTGTATGAATGCGTATTTCCTTTTGAGGAAAAGGGAAGGGAAAAGTTCTGTCGCACCCTACCCCTTTCCCAGCGTCATGATTTCTTTACAAAAATTGTCAGAATTATTCTATTTAAAAATTTATTAAAAAAGTCTTTTGTATTAATGTGGCAACTTTGAATTATGTCGATGAAAAAAGTTTTTTTGTTTGTAACAGATGATTCAAATATTATAAATGAGCATAACTTCCTTAATCTTCAACGAAGTGTACTAATATTATAGATCAATCGATTTGCCTCGAATCAAGGAATCTTTTCCGTTCTTGCATCAATTTTGAATTATGTTAGTGAAAAAAGTTTTACTATAAAAAACCGTGTTTTCAAATATTATGCATGACCATATCTTCCTTACTCTTCAATAAAATATATCTATGTTATAGGTCAATCGATTCGCCTTGAATCAAGACAACTTTCCTATTCTCGCATCAACTTTAAATTATGGCAATGAGCAAATTTTTACTAGAAAAATCGATTTTAAAATATATATGGTAAATTACCTACTCTTTAATAAAATGTATCAATATTGTAGGTCTATCGATTCGTCTCGAACCAAGGAATCTTTTATATTCTTGCATCAACTTTGAATCATGTTTATGCAAAAAATTTTACTATGAAAAACCGTATTTTCAAATACGACGCTTTACCATAGCTTCCTTATTCTTCAATAAAATGTATCTATGTTATAGGTCAATCGATTCGTCTTGAATCAAGACAACTTTGCTATTCTCGCATCAACTTTAAATTGTGAGAAAGAGCAAATTTTTACTATAAAAATCGATTTTAAAATATATAAATTACCTACTCTTTAATAAAATGTATCAACATTGTAGGTCTATCGATTCGTCTCGAACCAAGGAATCTTTTATATTCTTGCATCAACTTTGAATCATGTTGGTGCAAAAAATTTTACTATGAAAAACCGTATTTTCAAATACTAGGAATTATCATAGCTTCCTTATTCTTCAATAAAATGTATCTATTTTATAGGTCAATCGATTCGTCTCGAATCAACACATCTTTTCTGTTCTTGCATCAACTTTAAATTGTGAGAATGAGCAAATTTCTACTATAAAAATCGATTTTAAAATATATAAATTACCTACATACATACATTCATAGATTAGCAGTTCGAACTCGAAAGTTCATTGCCTCACTACCCGATTCGGGTAGTGTTTCTAGGTGGATATTTACTACCAATGTGGGCCCACCACACCCACGACGGGCCAACAGCACGCAGGTATTCCAGAACGGTTACCCATCCATGTACTAACCGCGCCTAACAATGCTTAACTTCAGTGATCTTACGAGAACTCGTGTTTCAAGCAGGGTATCGCCGTTGGCATGAATTAGCTATTCTTTAATAAAATGAATCAATATTGTAGGTCTATCGATTCGTCTCGAACCAAGGAATCTTTTATATTCTAGCATCAACTTTGAATCATGTTGATGCAAAAAATTTTACTATGAAAAACCGTATTTTCAAATACTAGGCTTTACCATAGCTTCCTTATTCTTCAATAAAATGTATCTATGTTATAGGTCAATCGATTCGTCTTGAATCAAGACAACTTTGCTATTCTCGCATCAACTTTAAATTTTGAGAATGAGCAAATTTTTACTATAAAAATCGATTTTAAAATATATAAATTACCTACTCTTTAATAAAATTTATCAATATTGTAGGTCTATCGATTCGTCTCGAACCAAGGAATCTTTTCTGTTCTTACATCAATTGTGAATTATGTTGATGCAAAAAGTTTTACTATAAAAAACCGCATTTTCAAATATTATGCATTATCATAGCTTCCTTATTCTTCAATAAAATGTATTAATCTTACAGGTCAATCGATTCGTCTCAAATGAACACATCTTTTCTGTCCTTGCATCAACTTTGAATTATGTTAATGAAAAAAGTTTTACTATAAACAATCTTTCTGGCTTGAAATGTTAACAATTTGATGAAAAATTTCTTTTTTTCTGGTTTGAAAGTTGATCACTTATTGTATAAATGTCATCTCCTTTGGTTAAAAATGAAACTGTCTGATTACAAATTATTCTGTTTCGGTTGAAAATTAACATTTTGATAAATATTTACATTTCCGGGTTGAGAATTCAACTGTATTGTAAAGAATTCATATTTTTTTCACAATTTGGTTGAAAATAATTTTGTAACTGAAAATCTATTCTATTTTTAGTTGCGAATTAAACTGTTTGGATTAAAATTCAACTATTTTGTTGAAAATTCATAATTTTTCTCGAAAATTAATCTTTTTGATTACAAATTTAAATCTTTGGTGAAAAGTTTATGTCTTTTGTTGAAAATTCTACTTTTTTAGTGGAAAACCTATTTATTTCTGCAAAAAATGCGACTGTTTGATTAAAAATTAATCTGTCCTTGTTCAAGATTCAAGTGTGTTACATTAATTGTTGAATATTAATCTGTCTTAGTTAAAAATTCATCTCTTCATTGAAAATTAAACTACTTTGTTGAAAATTTATTTTTGTTATCGAAAATTAGTCCTTGAACTGAAAATGGAAGTATTAAGTTGAAAATTTAACTGTCTGGTTGAAAATTCACATTTCTGTGTTGAAAATTCAATTAATGTAGTCCGGCTACTGTAAAAGTTAGTGAAAGCTATGTCTATTCTTTTTTTCTGAAATTTGAAATTGAATTCCAAATTTGGCCTGCTTATCAATTAATAAATGAAGTATCAAATTTTTATGCTGATTAATATAAATAAAATATTTTTGAAGTAATAATAAAATGTAAATTTAAATGTTGATTTGACTCGATTAACCGGCAACAAAATCATTATTTGAAATTGTAATCTTTTCTGGTTTGAAAATTGGGCACTTTTGACATTAATTTTATGTTTTTTTTTAAATGAACTGGTTTGTTGAAATTTCACGATTGAGAGTTGAGAATTAAACCGTTTCATAGAGAATTCATATTTTCGGCTCGAAAGTTTCGCATTTTGGCAGAAAATTCAACTATTACGTAGAAATTTCATTTAGTTTGTTTAAAAATTTATTTTTTAGTTAAGGATTCATCATTTAACTTTTTTTTTTGAAAATTCGACTTTTTTTCGTGTAAATTAATTTTTGAACTAAAAATGTATCTATTCGATTTTAGTAGGAAATTCGACCATTTGGATGAAAATTGATCTTTCATTGTTGAAGATTGAAGTATGTTACTAAAAATTGGTCCTTTTTATATAAATTCTACTGTTTTTTATTTCAAGTTGATATATTTTTTTATTGAAATATTAAATGATAAACTTTTTGATACAAATTAATTTTTTTGTTTAAAAATTGATCTTTGAAATGAAAATTCAACTATTGTGTCGAAAATTCAACTGTTTGGTTAGAAATTTACTTCCTCTTTGAAAATTTAACTATTTGGTTAAAAATTTATGATTTTTGTTGAGAATTGGTTTTTGTTGGTAGGAAATCAATGTTCTTCTTTAATTTAAGCTAATAAAACTTCAAAAAGTTACGATTTTTCAAGTTTTTTTGCCCAAAATTGAAGGCAAGTCTTTATATACTCTGTGGTTTGATTTTTAGATTTTTGATACAGTTTTCTTAAGTTATGCCAGGAGTTGAAGTCGAAGCGAAAAATTCGAGAAGATCTTGCTTTTTTTTAATTCTCACGTGGTATATTCTCTTCGAAAGGAAATATCTCTATCATGGATCATTCGACGAGAAATTAAATAAGCGTTCCAAAGGTTTTTTAAAAAACTTTCTCGCTTCTTTTTTTAACAGTGATTTTTAATAGTACTCGCCCTAGTCGTACCGACAATTTACGATAGTAGTGTATTTTGCAACTTAGTTTGTTTAAACTTCTAGTTAGTTCAATTACAATTTTAATATTTATTTTTGTCAATACTGCTTTTTTTGTGATTATGTGAAAAAAATCTTTCAAGAAAACGTTACCTAATACGTGGACGAACTCTTCTCCAAAAGTTTCAAGATGTAATAAAGTACTAACGTAAGAAGCTAATTTGAGAGAAGAAGTCAAATAGGAAAAAATGTTACGCTTTTAGTTAGAAATTCCTTGCAGCTTTCTACACTCTGCAGTGAGTTGTTTTGCAGAGAGCGACTCCTCTCTGCTTCTTAATTGGCATCCAGAATCAAAGTCCTTGAATCTAGATCGAAGAAGTTTCACAAAGGTATCGTCTCGTACCTTCTCTTAACTCATGCTCTTTCTTGAGAAAATGAGATCAAAGACAAATTCTAAGTTCAAGTATAGTTGAATAAATTCTCTGAAGTAAATTCAGCAAGAGAATGGCTAAAGCTAATTCATTATTTATTACATTCCAGGGGGGAAAAGAAAATTAGGTTTCAAAAGAACGTTATGATTACGAGATTACTTAAACATTAAGGATCAATATAGAAAGCATACTAGCTTTTCATTTAATCTAATTTTGTTACTAATTCAAACAAAAATCTGATTCAAAATTCTTCTTTATTCATAATGTGCCCCTAAGGGTTTACATGAGCTCCGTTTCTTACAAAACCATCTACAGACCTTTATGCTTCTAATCTCAGCGGCTTCCGTTTCCTTTTTTTTTACTTCTCTTCTACCACGATTTTTCCTTTTTTTTCACATACATCCTCTAGCTCCCTCCAACTCCTTCACACACTTCTCACCCATTCCATCCTCCCCTAGAATCTTAACCACATTCTCTTTCCAGCTTCCTTTATCTTCCATTCCTCTCCTACCTCCATTCCATACATTCTCCTATGCTTCTTCCTCCCAATCACATATTCAGCACATTCTGTTCTCTTTCTTTTACGATACATCCCTTCCCTTACCTTATTTTCCAATCTAAATCTTGCCATTCTGGTCTATCTTCCCTCTCCGCATCCCTTTTCTCAATACTTTGGTACTCCTTCCTTTGTTATCATCTTATACTATTTAATATATTTTGGTTCCTCAATCATCCCCCATCTTGTCATTAATTGTCTTTCCCTGACTCTTCTCCATATCTTCATCTTCTTTGTTCTTCCCATCTTGTTAATTCTATCACCCTTCTTCTCCTTTCTTCTATCTCTTTAGAACACTTTTCCGCTAGCGCCCATCCCTTTTCCTCCCTTTGTTTCGTCTCAAACTGCCATGCACTCTTTCCTGCTCTAATACCTAATTATTCCCTTGCGCTTCTTCTCTCCTCATATATCCAGGCGTCCTTAAGTCTACCCCTAACGTCCACCTTATATACGTTTCTTGTAAACTCTCAATCTCTTTTCGTTCTTTCCATTCCCATATCTCCGCTACATGACCTAATAGCCATACCAGCGTATAAAATAACCAGATTCTCCTTCTCTAATCTTTTCGGGACCTTGTTTTTCCTATTCCCCATATTTTTTTCATTATCCAACAGAATAACCAACAGCCATACCACGCTGAAAAAACCAGTTCTCGTCAGATCACTGAAGTTAAGCAGCGTTGGGCGCGGTTAGTACTTGGATGGGTGACCATTCGAGAAAACTGAGTGCTGTTGGCACATCGTGGGTGTGGTGAGCCCACGCTTGTAGTTATTTACTACAAGTTATCCACCTAGAAACACTACCCGAATCGGGTAGTGTCACGCCTACCCCGAAAGGGAAATGGCTTAATGGTATACATCCCAGCCGCATTTTTATTATTTCTCTTATATGAGCTCTGTTTTCACCATTTGTTTGCAAAGTATATACCAAACATCTAAAATCCTTTACTTCATCTAACTTTACTCCCTTCCATCTCTCATGCCATTATTCCTTTCTTCCTCTTCTTTCCTAAATCTCATTATCTTTGCCTTCCCTACATTTAAATTCAACTTTTTCCATCTAATTATTTCTCTCATCCTGTAAATAATTCCGCCATCCAATCTTCGTTCTCTCTAATCAATACTATATCGTCCGCGTATGAGAGTTTGTATATCCTCTCCTATCCTAATTCCTCCCATCATTTTCTTTTAAGTTCTTCTTCTAAGTCTGAAATTATTGTACTAAATAGAAGTGGGCCCAGAGGACATCCCTGGCTTACTCCCCTCATTAACCAGAAACTGTATCCTACTTGCTCTCCTACCTTGACCCTGATTTTTGTCTCTCTAAAGATTTCCGATACACTCTTCATGTAGCTTCATTAAACCCTGTCTTATTCGGTCGCTCTATTTTTTTTCCTCAACTTCTTTCCTCAATCTCTCTGACAAAATAGTTACATATACTTTATAAAATGTTGGCATCAGAGTCACTCTGCTATAATCTTTAACCTCCTCCCCTTTGCCTTTCATAACTATGGGTACCACCATTCCTTCTTCTCATTTCTCTGGCCACCCCTGACCTCTTCATACTCTATTGCACATTCCCCATGCCCATTCCTTTAATTCTATCCCCGCATATTTTCAGACTTTATTTTGAATCTCATCTATACCAGGCGTCTTCTCATCTTTCATTATTACTAACACCTTGTCTATTTCTTCCCTTGTTATGTACTCTTCCTCATCTCTCTTCCTACCATACTTTTCTTCTTTTCTAACATTCCTCTTTACCCTGCATAGCGAATCCATAAAACCTTTTTTACATTCTTAAATCTCAATACCCTGATTTACTATTTTTCTTCCTTTTCTGACTCTCTTTACTATCTTTCAATCATGTTCTTCCGCCCTAGCCTGCTCCGCCTCTACTTCGAACCTTTTATTTTCCTTCTCTTTCTTTTGATCACACAACTAAGTACACTGCTTCTTCTTTCTCCTATATATTCCTCCACTACTTTTTCCTTTTCTACAATTTCTTCATTCCTTTTTGACCTCCTTCTCCTCTATAAATTCTTCATCCCATCTACTTCCATTCCCTCCTTTAATAAATTCTTTTTTGCTTGTGCACTATAATCCTCTTTTTATTTATTCTATCATTATTTCCATCGCCTCGTTTACATTTCCCTCTCCCATTTTCATATTCCTGACCTTTTCCTTTAACTGTTATTTTCCTTCCATTCGCCAATTTCCTCTTCCTGCTATTTTTACCTTCGCTTCCTTTTTACCCATATTGTTAATTATTTTTTCTCCCTCTAATGTCACTATTATGGAAAAGTAACACAAATGAATACTGCATTCATTTAAAGTACACTAGCCTAACTACATTAGTAGTTACCCTAATATGTATTTTTTTGGTTCTTAGCTTTCAGTTCTGAGGTAAAAGAAATCTGTGGTAAAATCAAATATCTACAGTAAAAATGCTTTTTCTACCATTTTCACTCAAATTAATCTTGATTTCTTTTATAATTAACTTTTAATTATGACCTATATAAATGCTTTTCCAAATCTACATCGAGAGAAGTGCTCTTTCTAAATTTTCAATAAATCAATCTTATTTCCTAAATGAATCTTTGAATAACCGCGGTTATAAAAAGATCACATAAGTAGATTATTTATTCCACACTCGATCGAAATGGCCACCTTTTGGGTAGAAATGGTGCTAAGTAAGAATAATTAATAAACGTATTATACATTGGCACTTGCGTGGCCATATCTATAGAAAAAAAATAATTAAAAAATATTTTATCCTCGGTCTTGGTCATGAAGTACTTTCTACCCTCTGATAGGGGTAGTTTTTTCGTTTGTATGGGTTGAAATGGTGCTAAGTAAGTAGAATTAACGTAGTTATTATACATTGACACTAATTGATTCTATCTACGGAGAAAAAAATAATTCAAAAATATTTTATACACATTCTTGTTTATGACGTATTTTCCACCCCCTCATAGGGGTAGTTTTTTATTTTTAAGAGTTGAAGCCTCACTTTTTTATAAAAAACTATTGAAAACTATTCAACCTAATTTTATAGTCCTTGTGTACATTCCACCCCCTGATAGGGGTAGTTTTCGGGTTGTTAGGGGTTGAAATGGTGCTATGTAATTCAATCGACGTAGAGACTATACGTTAATATACCAACGCGATCGTACCTAAATAAAAACATAGTTAAAAGCTATTTCAATCACGTTCTTACGCATGAAGTACTTTTCACTCCCAATTAGGTGTAATTTTTCAATTTTCCAGTGTTAAAAGGGGTTGAAAGGGTAAACTAATAACAAACCTGGTTACAGCATGCATTAACGATTATTTGGAGCTTTGTTGCGTCAATTTATGTTTTTTCCTTCAAAAACTACGTTGGGCGCTAAATACAAATGTTTTTATTTTGAATTTAGATATTTTTTAATTGAAATATCAACTATTACATTTTGCATTAACTGAGAATGTAATTATATTGTTGAATATTGAACTTATTAGTTGAAAATTAAATTTTTTTGTTGATAACTAATTTTTGCGGGTTGAAAATTGCAATCAAAGTTTCATCAAGTTTCTTGTAGAAAATTAATTTTCTTGTCGATAAAAATTAATTTTTTAACTGAAAATTTAACTTTTAATTTTAAATTAACTTTCTTGTTCAAAATTCATATTCTCTGATTGAAAATTCAACTTTTTGTCGAAAATTCAACTATTGGATACAAAATTAAACTGATTCGTAGAACAATCGTGTTTTTATTAAAAATTAATCCTTTAGCTGAAAATTTAACTACACAATTTATGGTTGATAATAATTGTTCTTTTTTAGTTTACATGTTACGCTATTTAGTTAAAATTGTTGAGAAACTAGCATCACATCCATTGTTCAACATATTTGGTTGAAAATGTATGTAAATTATTAAAAATTCGTTTTAAAAGACGAAATAATCTTCTAGGTTAAAAATTTAACTATTTGAATAAAAATTGATCTATTTCATTGAAAATACGTATTTTTTTGTTGAAGGCTAATCTTTAGTGTTATAATTTTTTTTTTTTTTTTAAATTAATATTTTGATGTGAATATTTCACTATTTTTTTGAACACTCAATTGACTGGTAGAAAACTAACTTTTATGATAAAAATTCATATTCGCGGTTGGAAAATGCTTTTTTTTTGTTAATTATTAATTTTTTACTGGGAATATTACTATTCCATTTTTCGGTAAAAATTCAACTTTTTTATTTGAAAATTCTACTTTGTTGATCTCATCTCATGAAAATTTATTCTTTCGTTGAAGATTTATTATTTTAGTTGGAAATCAATCTCTTTTCGTGGGAATTTTACCTCTGGTTAAAAATCCAACAACTTTTGTTATAAAGTTTAATTGGTTAAAAAAATGTATTATTTGCTTCAGAATTCAATTATTTTCTTCAAAATTAGACAACTTTTGAAGAAGGTCATTATTTATGGTTGAAAATTCAATTTTGTTCTTTTTTTTTGTAACTATGGTGGGCAACTTATTTCGTAGAAGATTCAACTATTTGTTTAAAAATCAATTTTGTTGTTAAAAATTAATATTTTCGAGTTAAAAATTCAACTGTTATGCAGTAAATTCGCCTTTTAATCTTGAAAATTCGACAATTTGGTTGAATTTCTTTTATGTTTTGACTGAAGAATCTTTCATCCTCAAAAATTGATCTTTTTTCAAAATTCGTATTATTGGTTTTAAAATTCACCTCTTTCGTTCAAAATTTGATTATTCATTTTTTTTTTTTTTTTGATGGAGCATTTAACTATTTTGTTGAAAATTCATCTTTTTTATTGAATATTCAATTTTTTTATTTCAAAAATTATAATCTTCAGTTAAAAATTGATATTTTTTAAATGAAAATTAAAGTATTAGGTTGAAATTCATGTATATTTTCTAAAATTCGTCTTTTTCAGTAGATAATTAATCTGCTTGGTTGAAAATGCACATTTTTGATTGCAAATTTAAAGATTTAATTGAATTTCTTTGTTAAAAATTAATCTTTTTGGTTTATGCTTTAATTAAAAATGCAACTATTTTGTTAAAAAATATATTTTTCGAAAATTAATTTTTTCAAATGAAAATTTAACTATACAATTTTTGGTTGAAAATTTATCTTTTTGGTTGAAAATTCAACTATTTGGATGAAAATTGATTTTCAGTTAGTCCTGGAAGTTTTAGATCTTTCAGAAGTAGGAATCGAAACTAGGTGAATCTATTGAAACACTTTTAGAAAGAAAAAAATTAATTTCCAGATTAATTTATAGAAAAAATTTAATTTGGGGGAAAAAAATTCTCCCATCCTAAAACTCAAAATTTTCCAAAACTCTCCTTGTTTTAGAAACCACTCGACAAATATCAATGAAATTGTGTAAATCTTAATTTTGGCTTTACTGTTAGGTTTACTGTGCAAATAAACATAACAAATTCTGCCCGGATGATCAATTTTACGTTTTAACATTTTTTCCTTATCTCCTAAAGTTATTTATTAAAAATATAATTTTTTATTTTTGAAAAAGCTTTTTCGATGGATAAGACCAGAATTTTTGGTCAGGAACGACTGGTTAACGAACTTTATTTTTTTATTTTTAAGCATTGATAATGTGTGCCAAAGCTCAATCTAATCTGATTAGTCTTTCAAAAGTTATCGTGCCTACAGGATACTACATACTACAGACAGACAGACGGACAGACACTTTTGTGAAAATCGAGGTATCTTACTCAGAGGGTCTCAAAATGTTGAGACTTGATGAAAACTGACGAAGTCTAAATTTACATTAAGCGAATACCTTCTCATTAGGACCAGAATGTAAAAATCAGGAAAGCCCTGCACTTTCTTAATGTTCTAAGTTACCGGAAGAGACTAAAAAATTAAGCTATTCTAATCAAATTTAGGTAGCATAAACCTTATAGATATCAGTTGTAGGGAAAGGATTGTCCCTGCCACCATAGAAAGGATTCTTTATTGCTACATTTTATGCAAGTCGCAATCTTCCATCTACTGAATTTTTCCTTTATAAAGAAAGCGCTACTTCTACAAAGCAAGTGCACTTGGCGTTTACGTCGGTCATAATTTCACATCCTCGAATACAACCAGTGTTGCTCATCACCAATTGCTTTTATCCCAGGTAGCTGAATAGAGGAACCTTGGATAACGACTCTATAACGTGTGATAAGTACTCTGGATTCGATTGTGCGCTTCTTCAAGCACCTATAAACGTTCTTGAATGGACGAATAGAAAGGTTCGTTATTCGAACGACTTTGATAAAATAGCAATATACACCCGTTGTGTAAAAACGAAAGATTCGTGTCAAAAACATATTCTTGAACGAGTTTACCTTAAATCCTGGCTGCTGCCGGAAAACCAAAGTTCAACGAGGTCAGGTGCCGCGTGAAACTGAATGTTGTGATATAACCATTTGCGATTCAAAATCTAAGCTTGAAGGTTGCGCGAAAAATTTATGAAATTTTTTTTTCAATTACTCTATAACTTCCCATTAGAAACTTATCTTAAATACGCTTACGAACAATGTGTCCTAGAAACATTAATTGACCACGCCCTCTAGAAACGCCTCTATGACACATTTCTTAATTACGCCCACTAGCAACGTACCTTACATACATACATAGATCAGCAGTTCGAACTCGAAAGTTCATTGCCTCACTATCCGATTCGGGTAGTGTTTCTAGGTGGATATTTACTACCAATGTGGGCCCAACACACCCACGACGGGTCAACAGCACGCAGTATTCCTGAACGGTCACCCATCCATGTACTAACCGCGCCCAACAATTCTTAACTTCAGTGATCTTACGAGAACTGGTGTTTTCAGCGTGGTATCGCCGTTGGCAACGTACCTTAGAAACTTATATTCACTACGCTTTCCGGCAACAAACTTTAAAAACATTAATTGGCAAGGTTTTCTAGCAACGCCTCTTAGAAACACTTTTCGACCACGCCCACTAGCAACGCACCTTAGAAATATGAGTTCAATCACACTCACAATTCCTTCTATAAACTTATATTGATAACGCCTTATGGCAATGAACCTCATAAACATGAATTGGCAACGCTCTATAGCATCGCCTCTTAGAAACACTTATTAAATACGCTCACTTGCAATGCCTCCTATAAACTTATATTGACCACGCCCCCTAGCAAACAAACCTTGAAAACATTACCCGACCAGCTAGAAACGCCTTTTAGAAGCTTTCATTATATACCACCACTGGAAAGGTACGTTTAAAACATTACTTGATCACTCTCTCTAAAAACGCTTTTCAGATGCACTTATTAAATACGCCTACTTGCAACGCCTCTTATGAACTTATATTAACTACACCGATTGGCAATAAATTTTGGAAACATCGATTGACCACTTCATCTAGAAACGCCGCTTGGAAACAATTTTTGACCACACCAACTAGCAACAACCTCTGGTAATGAACCTGCAAAACATTACTCGAATACGCCCTCTACAAACGCCTCTTAGAATCACTCATTGAATACTTCCACCAGCAACACCTTTTCCAAACTCATATTGACTGCACCAACTAGCAACGCACCTTATTTTTATAAGTTTCCACGCCCACCAGAAATACTTCCTAGAAACTTGTATTGACCACACCCTCTGACAATGAACCTTGGAGAAACTCCTTGACCACGCGTTCTACTAACGCCTTTTTGAAGGTCTCATTAAATACTTCCAGTAGCAACGCCTTTTATAAACTATATTGACCACGCCCTCTAGCAAACAAACCTTGAAAACATTACCCGGCCATCTAGAAACGCCTTTCAGAAGCTTCCATTAAATACCACGACTGGAAAGGCATCTTATAAACTTGTGTTGACTACGCCAACTAGCAGGGAACTGGAAATATGAGTTTCCATGCCCACCAACCATCCTTCCTAGAAAATTGCATAAATAATTCCCTCTCACAACGTATCTTAAAAGCATTACTTGACCACGCTCTCTAAAAACGCTTTTCAGAAGCATTTATCAAATACGCCTACTTGCAACGCGCCTTATATATTTATATTAACTAGGCCGACTGGCAAGAAATTTTGGAAACATTAATTGACCACTTCATCTAGCAACGCCGCCTAGAAACAATTTTTGACCACCCCCACTAGCAACACCCTCTGGCAATGAACCTGCAAAACATTACTCGACTACGCCCTCTAGAAACGCCTCTTAGAAGCACTCATTGAATACTGCCACCAGCAACGCCTTTATCAAACTCATATTGAATGCGCCAACTAGCCACGCAACTTATTTATATGAGTTTCCACGCCCACCAGAAATACTTCCTAGAAACTTATATTGACCACACCCTCCGATAGTGAACCTTGGGGGAAATCCTTTACCACGCCTTCCACTAACGCGTTTTCGAAGGTCTTATTAAATACTTCCAGTGACTACGCCTTTTATAAACTATATTGACTACGCCGACTAGCGAAGCACATCAGAAACATTATGAGTTTCGATCCCCAGCGGAAATTCTTCCTAGAAAATTATATTGAACACGCCCTCTGACAACGTTCCTTGGAAATATTACTAAACCAAGTTCTCTAGGAACGCTTTTTAGAAACACTTAATAAATACGCCTATTTGTAACACCTTTTATAAACATATAATTACTATGCCCACTGGCAATGAATTATGTCGGAGACAATTTTTGATCACTCCAACTAGCAACGCCTTCTGGAAACAAAGTTTGGAAACCTTGCTTGAACATGCCCATTATTAACGCCTCTCAAAATCACTCATTGAATACTCCTACTAGCAATGCCTCTTATAATCATATATTGACTACGCCTACTAACAATGCACTTGAGAAATATGAGATTCCACGTTTACCAGAAATCCCTCCTGGCAACTTATACTGACCACGCCCAGTGAAAACGAATTTCGGAAACGTTACATGACCAGGCCCTCTAGAAACGTCCGATAGTAACAATTAATTACCACGCCTACTAGAAATGCCCCTTATAAACGTATATTGACCACACCCTCTGGAAACGCATGTTAGAAACAAGTCTAAGACACGCCTACTGACAAAGCTTCTAATTCAAAAATAAAGTTTAAAATGATATACAATTCAATAAAAATATATAATAAAAATAAAATTTTTGAACGTTGCAACGTAAATATTGAACAATTTATTGAATTGTTTATAAACTAATAAGTGAACGGAAATGGTTTCGTGCGGATTGGCAATCAAACCTTAATATCACATTTCGTAATTTAGTGAAAAACTGATAATTGTTTAAACAATTTTCAGTAAAAAATGCACTACTTGGCTATTTTGGGTCGCACATACTGGGTTCTGTCGACGCAATTAACTGCAAATAACTAACTTATAAATTTTGAATGAAATTTCGATTAAAATAAAGAATTTTTATTGTTAACATATTGTTTGAACAAAATGTTTATAATCTTATGATTTTATATATAAAATCCGCTTTTTCACGAAATAAACAGCCACTTATTTAGCAATAACTTCTTGCTATGATTCGATAACATTTGATGATTGTTTAAACAAATTTAATCAACAAATGCATTAGTTGGCTATTGTTCATCATTTGAACTTTGTTCTTTCAACGTAATACACTGTTAATAACAATTTTTAAAACTTTTTTAGGAACTTCGACAACGATTAACTATTGTTATTGTTATTGATTATTTAATTATCGTAACGGTACACAGTCCATAATTTAGGATTTTATTAAGTATTAATTAATGATTCTAGTATATTCCTCAAGTAAGATGCAATTTTTAGTTTACTTATTATACAAAAAAAAACTGTTTATAAATTTGTTAATAACAAAAACAATAGTGAATGGTTATCCACGTGTCTGGAAAAGGTTTCAAAATTTGTTAACAACATTTCATAACGTTGCATGATGAAATTTTAGATGCTGAAAAATAGTCAAATAATGCACTTGTTAATTAGAATTGTTTAAAGTATTATCAAATCTTATTGATTCATATCAACAACTCATTGATAAATGATATTATATATGTTCATGATTCTCCTAATACCATGAAAAAGGACAATTTTATTTATACATACGTAAAATGATAAAAATTTGTTTAAACAATGGTTTTTAACAATAACAATTGTTTCTACATCCAAATTTCCTGAAAATTTTAATGTTAGTTATTTACAGTTTATCTTCTCGAAAAAAACATGTTTGTACGTCCAAAAATAGATAAATATTGCATTCGTTAATTTGAATTATTTAAACAATTATACACTTTTACTGAATCACCAAATATGATAACAAGTTATTTGTTATTCTTATTTACTTATTTGCTCATAACAAATTTAATACATTTTTGAACATTTTCGTTTCTATTTAAAATTCTTTCTGGGTAGTTGCTTTATTTTTTCTCGTTATTTTGTAATGAGTTAAAGTATTTGTTAAAAGGCGGTTCTTTTAAAAAATCAATTTTTTTCATTTCTGTTATCAAATGGAAAAATAATGAAATTTTTTTTCAAAAATCGGCCATGACTGTTTGATGCGGAATTTTATTAGATTTAACTCAAAAAAAGTTCAAATTGGATAACAATAAATTGTTTTCTGAAAATTAATTGGTCCACGGATAGTGTGGCACAATGACGAAAAATGTTCAAAATTTGATTCTGACTGGTTTAAAAATATATTTTTTCATTAACTTTACTTAAAAATAAAGTTGAAAGAAAATTGTAAAATTTAAGATATGGTTGCTTTAATAATACGTGGTTTTAAAAAATGATTTTGTTGATAATGAAATTGAAAATGGTATACATCAAGTAGAAAACAAAAATATATTTCTCATTGTTATAAACAAATTTTATAAACAAATGCGCGGTTTGAGCAGTTTCTGAGAGTGTCATCTACTTTTTTTTTAACGTACTTCCTTTTACTTGGCAGTGATATATCAGTATACTATATTGTCATTTTATGACGATATAGTACCACCCTACAGTAGATAATGATTTACAGTAGATAATCTTAATTAACTGGAAAACTGACAAAAATTGTTAATTACTTTTGTTAGTATAACGTTTCAGCAAGGATACTATATTTTCTAACGAAGTTTCATTGAAATTTTATAGTTAATTAATGCGTGAGAGCATAAAATTAATTTTTAACCTGACAAAAAAAATTTCACCTCTTCTTTATTCATACTTGTTAACTTACTGAAACATTTTTATGACATGTTTATACATTAGAATCGAAGCTTGAAGTTTAATGAACAATATTTATTAATACAAAGTTTTCTTTCTTTATTATTTATAAATATTTGAGGACTTTTTATTAGATAATACATTTTCCAACAGTAGATAACCAACACTAGATAATCGGAAAATTACAAGAAATGTCTCTGTCAAAATTGGCAGCTCTGCGACTGTCTCGCAGTTGTTTCAAGCTCGGTTTTAAGTTAAAGGTTGTGTTTGTTTGTTTATTTTGATTTGTGAAGTTTTTTAATTCAAATTATTGTAAATAATAAACTAAGAAGATAGTGTAAATTATTGGTTATTAAAAAGCTCATAAATTTTAGTTGTGTTTTAAGGAGCCTTTCGGAAAAGATATCATTTTTAGGATTAAGGTATGTAAAAATGCTGCACTTTTCTGTCATCGCAAGTCAGGTTAAATTTTATAAAGATTAAACATCTCGTACCAATCGTACCAATCTCATGGTATATCAAAGATAAAAAAAATGTCAATAATTTAAACTTTTGCGATTTTTGTAAAATAATCATAGTTTCAACTATTAGTTGCTCAATAAATTGATTTTAATTGTAAGTATACTAATGATAAATCATAATTATCCAGAATTGAGTATTCTGTCTTGTCCAGAAGCAATACCAGATACGATTATCTATTGATGGACAAAGGTGTCAAAATCGCAGCCTTTACCAGGTCTCATAAAAATGTTTAATACAGCCAATTGATTAATTTCGTGATATTTTTTTCTATAAGAATACTCAATTCAATATGTAAGGTTTATTTAACAACGATGATCTTTCTTGATTTTGGAAAACTGATGCAGTTATATGCTGTTGAATTTTTTCCTATCTACTGTAGGGCGGTTTCCCCTAGACACATTCGTAAAAACCTGTTTTTCGGGTTCAGAGGGTCTCAAAACGTGTCCATTTGACAAAAACGGGGGGTGGAGTCAAATGTTACACAAATATAAAACCTTCTCTGATGAAAATGTGAAAACAGAATATCGGATGTTTTGAGATATTGAATAACCATCCTGGATCCTTAATTAAATTTTTTAAATCTATACCTCAAATGCCTTTCTTTTTCCCCTGTATTCCTTTGTCCCTGAAATAGATTTATCGATTTATGTGTTCGCTTATTTGAACTTAAATACAAGGTTGATTTTCAGTTGAGGCTCTACACTTGCCGCCGTTATAGCGAAAGTATGTGTAGACGTTATTGCTTTGTCAGGCGCTTGCCATGGTTTCAAGTTTTAATTGATTCCCTGAAGGATTTGCGTCTCGTTAGCGAACTTTCGTTCCGCAGTAGAAATCAGACTAATACCTTTTATTAAATGAATTTTCTCATATTTAAAATTCTATTTTTTTATAAAATAAAAATTGGAACAATGTAACTTGATGGATTTTGGATTACATTTCCATGCCGCCAGAAACCGATGGCTGGTACTCTCTGGATAGCACAAAAAGATTTTATTTTGAGAACAACCAAAAGCTTATAGATGGACTGACAATCCCACAAGACTTTATTTAATAAAAAGTTTATTAAAGTAAGAAGAAAGGATTTTATGTATCAGAAAATGTAACGAAAATTTCTAGGGCAAGTGTAATACTTCCAGAAAATACTTTCAGAAGAAATTCGACAACATTATAGTTGTTAAGAACGGAAGTACATTTTATTTGTAATTTACGACAGTTAAAATAATATATACGTGATCTGTCCGGAAAATATCCGACCTTGTGGTTTACCAAGTGTAAGAGGTAATTATGGGGAATGGTAATAATATCCCCTTCAAAGCACTCCCCTTTGGAAGCCACAGCCTTCTACCAGCATTCTGTTTTATTTCCTCTACGTCTAGAAATCGTTTTTCTTTTAGAGGATTTTTTAATTTGGCAAACAGCCGGAAATTACACGGAGCCAGTCCAGGACTCTATGGGGGTTGCCGAAATTGTTTAATGCCGTCCAGCGCCAGAAATTTCTGAATAAGCTGCGTTGAATGGCCAACAGCTGCTTATCATATTAGTAACTGATAATTATTTCAATTTATGTGCTTTTACTTTTACTTCTGAGAACACCTCTAACTATTCAGATCTATTTAACAATTTCTTTGCTATTCAATACGTAAGATACGCAATAATTAAGTAAAATGAATATTCTTTATTGAACTATCATTCTGCTTAATACGTAACATGCATTTAATTAATTTTGCTTCCTCATAGAGGAAGCTTTGTAATAGTACCATTTTCGAAAAAAATTTGATTTATTTAATTAAACGTTCCTCAATTTTGTAAGCAATTTTCGGAATGTGTGTGTGTGTGTGGTTGTATGGACGTGTGGATTTCACACTTTTTTGTAAACACGATAACTTGAAAAAGGTTGCAAATAAATTTATGAAATTTGGAGGGCTTATTTCCACCACTAATATATTGAAAGTGATAGGATTTCTCCAAATATTTATTGTATTTTTTTAGCACACTATAATATTTTAAAAATCGATTTTTTATAGTTAAACTTTTTCCATTAACATAATTCAAAGTTGATGCCAGAACATGAAAGATTCCTTGATTCGAAGCAAATCGATTGACCTATAATATTAATACATTTTATTGAAAATTTATTGTCATTTATTTTATATTAAAAATCGATTTCATAGTAAAAATGTTATAATTCTTATAATTTAAAGTTGATGCAAGAATAAAACAGATGTGTTAATTCGAGACGAATCAATTGACCTATAATATTGATACATTTTATTGAGGAGTAAGAAAGTTATAGTAATGCATAATATTAAAAAAAACGGTTTTTTTATAGTAAAACTTTTTTCATTAACATAATTCAAAGTTGATGCCAGAAAATAAAAGATTCCTTGATTGGGGGCGAATCGATAGACCTATAATATTAATATATTTTTTTAAAGAGTAAGAAAGTTATGGTCATTTATTTTATATTAAAAATCGATTTTATAGTAAAAATGTTCTCATTATCTTAATTTAAAGTTGATGCGAGAATAAAAGAGATGTGTTGATTCGAGAAGAATCGATTGACTTATAATGTTGATACATTTTATTGAGGTGTAAAGAAGCTATGGCAATTCATAACATTTGAAAAAACAGTTTTTTATAGTAAAACTTTTTTTATTAACATAATTCAAAGTTGATGCCAGAAAATAAAAGATTCCTCGATTGGAGACGAATCGATTGACCTATAATATTAATACATGTTATTGAAGAGTAAGAAAATTATGATCATTTATTTCATATTAAAAATTGATTTTATAGTAAAAAATGTCCTCATTCTTATAATTTAAATTTGATGCGAGAATAAAACAGATGTGTTAATTCGAGACGCATCGGTTGACCTATAATATTTATACATTTTATTGAGGAGTAAGAAAGCTATGGTTATGCATAATATTAAAAAAAACGGTTTTTATAGTAAAACTATTTTCATTAACATAATTCGAAGTTGATGCCAGAAAATAAAAGATTCCTTGATTGGGGGCGAATCGATAGACCTATAATATTAATACATTTTATTGAAGAGTAAGAAAATTATGATCATTTATTTCATATTAAAAATTGATTTTATAGTAAAAAATGTCCTCATTCTTATCATTTAAATTTGATGCGAGAATAAAACAGATGTGTTAATTCGAGACGCATCGGTTGACCTATAATATTTATACATTTTATTGAGGAGTAAGAAAGCTATGGTTATGCATAATATTTAAAAAACGGTTTTTATAGTAAAACTTTTTTCATTAACATAACTCAAAGTTGATGCCAGAAAATAAAAGATTCCTTGATTGGGGGCGAATCGATAGACCTATAATATTAATACATTTTATCAAAGAGTAAGAAAGTTATGGTCATTTATTTTATATTAAAATCGATTTTACAGTAAAAATTTTCTCATTATCGTAATTTAAAGTTCATGCGAGAATAAAAGAGATGTGTTAATTCGAGACGAATCGATTGACTTATAATATTGATACATTTTATTGAGGTGTAAAGAGGCTATGGCAATTCATAACATTTGAAAAAACCGTTTTCTATAGTTAAACTTTCTTCATTAACGTAATTCAAAGTTGATGCCAGAACATAAAAGATTCCTGGCTTCGAAAGGAATCGATAGACCTGCAATATTAATACACTTTATTGAAGAGTAAGGAAGTAATTCTCATTTGTAGTATTTGAAAGGTCTGTTTTAAACATGAAAACTTTTTTCATCGACATAATTCAAAGTGGATGCATGAGTAGAAAAGACTTTTTGATCATACATTTTCAAATAAAATAATTCTGAAAATTTTTGCAAAAAAAATCATAAATATGGGAAAGGGATATGTTGCGATTGATTTGCCTGATTTGTCATTGTTTTTTCAAAATTATTGGCTTACTTTGTAATTTTGTGTTTTTCGTCAATTTTGTATTTTTAAAGTTTTCAAAATGAAAACTTTAGTTTTTCTATCATTTAAAAAATCACTAACGCTTCCTCTATGAGGAAGCAAATACATTTGCTAGCGGGAAGTAAAGTGCTCGTGAAATGAGCACCATATAATTATAAATACAAACAAAGGGGAAACATTTGAGATCGAATTCACAGCTAGCTCATAAATTTATTTAATGTAGGTAAATTATGATTGACTTTCTTCATATAGAACGTAAAATATATTTCAGTAATTTTTCTACATTTCTCATCCACTCACTTTATCAATCACTTTATCACTTCTACTTTATCATTATCTGCATTCTATTTCAGCCGATATAACTGTACCCCGTGTAGAAATTTTGCTATCGCCCAGACCAGGCCCAGAACAGGTCAAATCTGGCCCAGATCTGGAAAAAGGACCTGAGCCCGATCGCTGATGCAACACACGGCCCGATCTGGCGCCCGATCTGGCCACCCGATCGGTACCCGACCTGGCCCCGACCAATTTCCCGTTAAGAGCGGTTTTTGAAATTTATAATTTCTTATAATTTTGTTTATAATAACAATTTTATGACAAGAAAAATTAATAATGTGAACTATATTTTCTATTCAAGTACTAAATATTAACGCAAAATTTTTAAAAAGAATTCTAATTCTGAGTTGAAACGGAAATTTGAATAAATTCTGAGTTGGAACAGGGAGTATTTAAATTACAACCAATTTTGAGCTACAATTTGACATTTTCAAGAAAAATAAAAATTCTGGACTCTAACAGGGGATTTTTCAAAAGAATTCTAATTCTGTGTTGAAACGGAATTGTCAAATTTAAACAAATTCTCAGTGGGAACAGGAAATATTCCAATTTCAATCAATTTTGAGCTGGAATTGGAAATTTTCGAAAAAACTTAAAAGTCTGCATAGGAACAGGGAATTTTTTAATATGAACAGCATCTGACCTAGAACGGGAAATTTCGAAAAGAATTTAAATTCTGGATTGGAGCCGGGAATTTCTCAAAAGAAATTCAATTCTGAGTTGAAACGGGGTATATTCGAAAAGTATTGAAATATCAAGTTTTTGGAAAATTCCAATTAAAACGCTTTAAAATATGTAACAATTGAAATCTTTTTAAAACTATAAGCTTAAAATTTCGAATCTTGAATTGAAAAAAATATTTCTGCGCTTCAAATTTTCAAAATCATCAAAATAACCATTTAATTAATATAAAATATCTGAATTATTGTTATAAAACTGTAACTAAAAGATAAGAATGACATAACTATGACCATTTTTCTTTGAAAATAATAAATTTAACTCTAAATTTAGCTCTAAAATCTTCGGTAAAATTAAAATAAGAATGAAGTAAAATTTTGAGGTTATGTCAGAGAAAACTGAATTTCTGATACTTGCCATCCTGAATATTTATAAGTTCATTTTTAGTGTTATAGATGCTATACTTAATCTTTTAA
Organism: Andricus curvator; assembly: GCA_932195095.1. Taxonomy (NCBI): domain Eukaryota; kingdom Metazoa; phylum Arthropoda; class Insecta; order Hymenoptera; family Cynipidae; genus Andricus; species Andricus curvator. The sequence goes on from CAKNYM010051495.1 coordinate 356,962, forward strand.
TTATATCAAAAACTAAAACCGTTACTTTGATCTTCTAAAATTCCTGAAACTTTCATTTTGGGTTGCGTTCCACTTTCTTCTTTATCATCTGCATCAATATCTACATAATTTTCAACATATAATCAATAACTTGGGTTAAAATTTATATCCATTTTTTTTATTTGTGTAACTTTAACGCAAACTCAAAATGTCTTAAAAATATACAATATATAATAACTTTTCAAATAAATTTCAATTTTGAGGTTAGGTTTCGATTCAATCAATACGATTTAACGATTTACTTACCCTCGCTCACATAACGGAAATTGTCTAAAGCAGCTAACGCGCTATGCTTTCGAACTCGTGGCGTACTAGGCTTTGGCATATTGTTTATTGCATTATACACTTAAACTCAGGTAATAAACATGGATTTTATCAACAGTAACACACTTCATTTGCCAGAAAGGCAAGTTCCCTCAATTGGAACTAGGTGACGTTGCAATACTTGAACCGGTCTGGCTCGGGTCTGGGACATGGAATTATCCCGATCTGGCCCCGAAGATACTCAGGGTGGCGATTCGGCGGACGATTTCAAATTCCCGGTCATTTCCCGGTTTTCCCCGGTCAAGTTTTTCAATTTTCCCGGTCAACTCAAAGTAACATATTTATATTTGCCGCAAAAAGCAAACATTTGTTTTAATTCACGACGCTCGTTCTAAACATCTTTTAACACAACAGAGCAAAACGTTGAAAATAAATGAATTTTGAAAAAAATACTTAAATTTTATACTAAAAAATATCAATTTTTCACAAAAAAAAAGGAATAGTTAAACTTTCAGTTGAAAAAATTAATTTTCAACAAAAAAACGGATTTTCAACAAAATAGTTCCATTTTCAACCAAAGTGATGAATTTTCAAATAAGATTATGAATCTTTATCTGGAATAGTTAAATTTGAAACCAAAAAGATAAATTTTCAACTAAAATGATGAATATTTAACTGGAACACTTGAATTTTTAACCAAAAAGACGAATTTTTAAAGAAGATTACATTTTAAATAAAAAGATTAATTTTCTACCCAAAAATACAATTTTTCAACCAAATACATTAATTTTTAAAGAAAGGTTTGAAGTTTTAATAAAAGAAGACAAATTTTCAACCAAATAGTTAACTTTTGAACTGAAAAAATAATAATTTTCAATCAAAAATGGAATAGTAACGTTTTTAGTTTAAAAAATTATTTTTAAACCAAACATAAGAGTTTTCAACCAGAACAATGAATCTTTAACTGAAATAGTTAAATTTTCAAACCAAAAAATTAATTAATTACCAAAAACTTTAATAATTAAATTTCAAGTTAAAAAAATTAATGTTTAACGAAACAGATGAATTTTCAACAACGACTATGAAATTTTAGATTGGAATAAGTTACCTTATCATTTAAAAAAATTACTTTCAACAAAAAAAACTAACTTTTAACAACAACAAAAACTAACTTTCAAAATAGTAGTTACATTTTCAAACAAAGTGATGAATTTTCAAATAAAATTGTAAATATTTAACTGCAATAGTTGAATTTTAAAACAGAAAGATGAATTTCTAACTGAAATGATGAATCTTTAACTAGAATAATTGAATTTTTGACCAAAAAGATGAATTTTCAACCAAGAAGATTAATTTCTACCAAAAAAGATGAATTTTCAACTAACAAAGATAATTTTTCAACCAAAAATTGAATAATTAAATTTTCAGTCAAAAATGAATGTTCAACCAAAGACATGAATTTTGAACTAAAATTATGAAATATTCAACTGGAATAATAGTTACATTTTCAGTTTAATAAAAATAATAATTTTCAACCAAAAAACATCCAAAGAAAAAACAAATTTTCAAAAAACAGCTCATTTTTCAATCACAGAAATGAATTTTTAATTAAAACGATGGATCTTTAACTAAAAAAAAAATTAATTTTTAACAAAAGAGTTTAACTTTCAACCAAATAATTTTATTTTCAGCCTAACAGATGAATTTTCAACTAAAATGATAAATATTTTACTGGAATACTTGAATTTTTAACTGAACAGAAGAATTTTGAAACAAGAAGATTAACTTTAAAAGAAAAATAAGGTAATTTTCTACCAAAAAATTTTCAATTAAAAAAGACAAATTTGTATCCAAATTGTGGAATTCCGAACTTGAAAATAATAATTTTCAACTCACAATGGAACAGTTAAATTTTCATTTAAACAAATTAATTTTCAACCAAACTGATGAATTGTCAAATAAAATTATGAATCTTCAACTAAAATGATAAATCTTCAACTGGAATAGTTGAATTTTATGCCGAATAGATGAATTGTCAACCATAAAGATTAATTGTCTACAAAAAAAGATGAATTTTCCACAAAATACATACATTTTCAAACAAATAGTTTAAATTTAAATGCAAAATATCAATTTTCAACCAAATAGTTGAATTTTCATAAAAAAAAATAATAATAAATTGATTTTCAAGAAAGTTTTTACATTAGCAGTTACATTTTCAACCAGAGATGAATTTTAAATTAAAATGATGAATCTTCAACCAAACAAATTAATTTTTAACAAAAGTTTAACTTTTAACCCAGTAGTTGAATTTTTAATTAACAAACGATGAATTCGCAACGAACAAAGTAAAAAAAATTTCTATTATAATTCAGAAATATTTCTTCTTTGAAATACTACTTCTACTCTGAAAACTGCTTGAAGTACTTTCATTACCTAAAATTTAGAAGAGGGAAATTTCAAATTGTGATGAATTCTGACTTGGAATCGGGATTTTTGAAAATTCCTTTCTTCTAAATCCGAATTATAATTCCTTTAAAAAATTCCCATTCCATGTAAAAAATTCCCTGTTCCAAGTGACATTATATTTCTTGAATTTGTCTATAATCAGAAGTAAATTCCCGGGTTTTAAATTAAATTCCCGGTAATTTACCGGTCAATAAAATTCCAGGTCATTTCCCGGTCTTTCCCGGTTTCCCGGTCAAGTCGCCACCCTGATACTAAACCGATCAGGGCCAGATCGGTAATCGGAATAATATATGGCGATTTCTGCACGCTACTATATTCTACTAGATGAATGAGAAAATATTCTCAGTTAGGAATAAATAAATAAAAACCAGGTCATTCTCAGGTTTAGACCTATGCTTTTGCCGAAAAAACCTGGGACAGACCTGGTTTTTTCGGAAAGTGTGATTTGTGAATGAACGAAAAAAAAGTCATTAATTATTATAAATTTATATAATGTGTAAGTTTTTATTTTGTTGACATACTTAAAATGTATTTTATTAATTTTTCTACATTTATGCGATGTATTTTGATGCTCTGCTTCACATTTAACATGGCAATGGAAGTACCAGTAAATGTCATTTTTTTCATTACGATTCGCTCAAGGTAAATTTTGTTCTAAGCGTTTGTTCATGAATAAATTGACTCTATTATTGTTTCTGATTTCGTTCGGTCACTCATGGATTGTGTTTCTCATAGAAAATATTTGACTCTGATTTTTTCACATTTATGAAATAATAATTAAGTTCACTGAGGGTAATTTTTATAATATCTCTTGAAGGAGATACATCAGGGAAAATCGAGTATGAAAAAAATTCAACAAAAGTATTTCGTAAACGAAAATTCTGCACGCTATTACCCGAAAAAATAGTAATATTCCTAAACGCAACTATACTAATATTGTTATATTGTTTTAAATAGCTACTCGTGTGAGCTAAATATGATAGCTCTTTAATCCAGGCTTGCCCACGTGGGTTCTTTCAATTATTACAAGCATCTATCTTTGAGAAAAAAATTACATTACATTAAATATGAATAATTTTCAAATTGTCATATATATAAATAAATTAAATAAAAAATTCATAAAATACTCTCAGAAAGTAACCAGAATTAAGCTATTCATAAGTATTTGTCTTACAATTTTGTGTTTAACGCTGGATTTTCAATTCACAGATTCGGACATCAAAACATAGTAAAATTGTTGCAAAAAGCTCCCATCATAACCTCTACTTTCTTTTACTTAAAAAAGTATTATAATAAACAATGTAATGATACTCAATAAAGTTATACATACAACATTATGCAAATATTCATTCAAATAAAATAATAATTAAAATGATTTTAATACAAAATTAAGCGCGCGTATGATAGTCTCGCAGAAGATAAAACCTGACAGAGAATATTGAAATTTGGAAGGAAACGGATCCGCACTTCGTTGGAATATCTTTAGTCTAATCAACATCTACAACCACAAAACCACTGATCCTACTTCAGAGCAGAGCATGTACAGATTCCTCCTTCCAGAAGCGATCCTTGCGAGAACATTAGTACGTGCCTGGCATACCGTATTCCCAAGATCGCTTAACTGATCGTTAACTCGGCAGTTCACAATAATGAATGGGAGCAGCCGGGAAGTTAGGGGGAATTTCGCCCAGAAGATTCTTTCTAGACACTAAACTATCCAGCGTTAATCCCGTAATTTTTCGTTCAACGATGCTCGTCTTTTACGAGGGGAGCTTTCCTTAGTCGCTTTTTGTATCATAAAAGATTCAAATAAGATCCGTACAGAGGAATCAACTTTTTTTCCTAGTTTGGACGGATGACAATTTTGCAACCCTAGTTCGGGGGACATTTTACATATATCAAGAAAATCAGAACTGACACATTAAATAAATCGAGCAAAATTACTGAAATACATTTTACGTCGTATATCAAGAAAGTCAATCATAATTTACCTAAATTAATGCAATACATATTATGTATTAAGCAGAATGATAATTCAGTAGAAAATATCATTCATTTTACTTAATGTGTAGCATGAGTATTAAATAGCATCGAAGGACATTTTACGTATATTAAGAAAGTCAAAACTTATAAATTATGTAAATTTAGGAGAATTGATGAAATACATTTTACGTATACTAGAACATTGTGCGCGCTACGCGCGCAATAATTACCCTTTCTTTAGAAAAAAACTCGGTTCATTTTCCAATATTTTATTTATTTTTATATAAAAATTTTATTTTTAACCTTCAGGATTAAGAAAAATGTCCCATTATTTATGTTCATGTTTAAACTGAGAAAAATTCCAGATTATTGTTAAATAACAGTCAAAATGGTATTTTTACAATGAAAGAAAAATAACCATTGTTGCATATTTTCATTGCACTATTTACATTCAAATAATAATTTTGAAAACCAAAACTTACCACAACCGGTTAATCTTTGCTAGTTCTATTAAAAATTATCATTTTTCAATATGAATACATTTTAGAAAAACAGAAAAATGTGCGGAATTTACAAGGTATTTAAATAAGTTCTTGCTCAAATCATTCTGTCAATTTTTCATTGGTTCCACGATTTTTGTCCCAATATATCTTGATTTGATAACTTCTTAGTTCAAAAATCAACTATTTTTTTGAAATTTTTGTTGTAAATTAACTTTTTTAATTGAAAATTTAACTATTCCATGTTTTATTTAACATTTATATTGGAAATTTAGCTATTTGTTTGAAAATTTCAGTATTTTTTTGAAACGTTGTCTTTTATGGTAGAATATCTTAATCTTCTTGGTGACTAATTCACTTTTCGTTGTGGAAAATTCATTTATTTTGTTAAAAATTGATGTTTTTTGGTAGAAAATTAATCTTTTTTGGTTGACAATTAACTTTTGGTCTGAACATTAGATTTTTTACTGAAAATTCAACTATTCCCTTTTTTTTGTCAAAAATTCATTTGTTTGGTAGAAAATTTAACTATTTTGTTGAAAATTCATCTATTTTGTTGAAAATTCATCTATTTTGTTGAAAATTTGTTTTTGGTACAAAATCCTTTCTTTCAATTGAAAATTTAACTATTGGGTTAAAAATTCATTTTTTTGTTGTTGAAGATTCATTATTTTAGTTAAAAAATAATTTTTTTTGCTTAAAAACTTAACTATTTTGTTGAAAATTCATCTATTTTGTTGAAAATTTGTTTTTGGTACAAAATCCTTTCTTTCAATTGAAAATTCAACTATTGGGTTAAAAATTCATTTTTTTGTTGTTGAAGATTCATTATTTTAGTTAAAAAATAATTTTTTTTTGTTAAAAATTTAACTATTTTGTTGGAAATTCATCTATTTTGTTGAAAATTTTTATTTGGTACAAAATCCTTTCTTTCAATTGAAAATTCAACTATTGGTTTAAAACTTCATTTTTTTGTTGTTGAAGATTCATTATTTTAGTTGAAAAATAATTTTTTTGTTAAAAAATTTAACTATTTTGTTGAAAATTCGTTTT
>CAKNYM010051495.1:363369-377787 GCA_932195095.1 Andricus curvator
TTTTTTTTTTTTTTTTTTTTTTGGTGAAACTGAATTTTTCTAATTTCTTCACTTCAAAATTCAGCTATTAAGATAAAAATTTCTATAGTTTTTAACAAAATAAATGAATATTCAACCAAAATGGTGAATTAGCCACCAAGAAGATTAATATTCTTGACTAATTAACCTTTTTGGTTGAAGATTCTTTTACAAATTTAAAATTTGTTTCAAAATTCATGTATTTTTAAAAAATTAAAATTTTTGGTTGAAAATTCATTTTTGTGATTGAAAATTAGTTTTTTTTAAATTAAAAATTAATTTTTTAACTGAAAATTTAACTATTATATTTTTCGTCGAAAATTTATATTTTTTGATAGACGTAATCTTTGGTTGAAAATTCATATGATTGGTTGAAAATTCATTTATTTTGTTGAAAATGTATCTTTTTTGGGTAGAAAATTCATCTTTTGGGTTGAAGATTCATTTTTTTGGTTAAAGATTCATTATTTTAGTTAAAAATAAGTTTCTTTAGTTAAAAATTTAACTATTTTGTTGAAAATTAGCTTTTTGTTGAAAATCAATTGTTTTACTGAAAATGTGGCTATTCCATTTTTGTTAGAATATTGATTTTTTAAAGTTGAAAATTCACTTCTCGTTTTTTTTTTGCGTCGAAAATTCAATTATTTTGATGGAAAATGCATATTTTTGGTTTTAAAATTCAACTTTTTGTGAAAAATTCATTTGTATTATTGTGTTCAATTTTTAAAAACATTTTATTGGGTTGGTTTGAGTTCTTTGTAATTATTAGTTTTTACAAATCTCTGACCGATTTCAAGATGATTCAAATATTGGATTACGTGATGTTGCCGAGGATCGAACCCCTTAGAAAACCCTAAAAATGTTTTCAGTTTTCGCGTACCTCTCACCGTTTTCAAGATAATTCAAAATTTTCTTTTTTTTGTATTTAAAAAATCTTTAAGTTGGCTTATTTTGAGTTGGTCGAAAAAAAACCCCTCTGTATTCTTAATTTTCAACTATTTTATTAATTCATTGTAATCATTAATCCAGAAATGATGACTTTGGAAATTTGCGCCTACTTGAATTATCGAGTTTTCGAATCTTTTTTACATTATCGACTTATCGAATCTTGCTCCCGATTCTCGACAGCTGATTGGCTGATTCTACTGCGACCTGCTGTGACTTACATTATATGTCAATGGTTAACTGAATTGACCAATAGGGTTTGGGAACTACGCATGAAGTTTTCCAAAATGCATGTACTTTTTATATTAGGAGGATTGAGGGTTAATCACACTCAACAAATTAATAAATGGTACTTCATAATATAGCACTGCGGTGACGCCACAAACTAAGGCTATTTTTTATACATCTAGTAGAATATAGTACAATTATATCAGCCAAAATAGAATGATAAAGTAGAACATCTGTGAATGGACGAGAAAGGTAGAAAAATTACTGGAATACATTTGACGTCGTATATTAGGAAAGTCAATCATAATTTACATAAATTAAATGAATTTATAAAAATTACTGAACATTATTCATTTACTTACCCATAGCGTATCTTACGTTTCAAATAGCACAGATATTGTTAAATAGATCGGGCTAGGTAATTTTGCCCCGAAGATTCTTTCTACGCACTAAACTATTCAGCGTTTTCCCCGTCATTTTTCTTCCTCAGAGAGGAAGCTTTTTAATGCTACTATTTTTCAAAAATTTTAACTTCATTTAATTAAACCTTTCTCAATTAAAAAATGTCTATACAATGTTCTAAGAAATTATCCGGATGTGTGTGAGGATGTGAGTGAGGATGTGTGTGTCTGTGCACGTGTGTATGCATGTGTGGATGTCATACTTTTTTGTGAACACGATAACTTGAAAACGGTTTTAGATAAATTGATGAAATTTGGTGGACTCATTTTCGCCACTAATATCTTGAAACTGACAGAAGAATTTCAAAAAATATTCATTGAATTTTTTTTAGCACTCAATAATATTTTAAAAATCGGTTTCTTTTATAGTAAAACTTTTTTCATTAGCATAACTCAAACTTGATGCAACAATATAAAAGTTTATTTTGTTGGAGACAAATCGATTGACCTATAATATTGATACATTTTATTAAAGAGTAGAGAAGTTATGGTAATTTATATATTTTTAAAATCTATGGTAATACATACTATTTGAAAATACGTTTTTTTATAGTGAAACTTTTTTTTTCAGCATAATTCAAAGTTGATGCAATAATATAAAAGACTCCTTGGTTCGAGACGAGTCGATTGACCTACCATATTAATGCATTTTATTAAAGAGTAGGGTAGTTATGGTAATTTATATATTTTGAAAATCGGTTTTTTATAGTAAAACTTGTTTCTTCAACATAATTCAAAGTTGATGCAAGCATACAAAAGATTCCTTGGTTCGAGACAAATCCATTGATCTGCAATATTAATACATTTTATTAAAGAGTAGGGGAGTTATGGTAATTTATATATTTTTAAAATCGATTTTCATAGTAAAAATTTGCTCATTCTCATAAGTTAAAGTTGATGCGAGGATAGAAAATTTGTGTTGATTCAAGACGAATCGATTGACCTAAACATTTATATATTTTATTGAAGAGCAAGGAAGCTATGCTAATGTATAATATTTGAGAACACGGTCTTTCATAGTAAAACTTTTTTCACTAACATAATTCAAAATTGATGTAAAAACGGAAAAGATTCCTGTATTCGAGGCAAAACGATTGACCTGTAACAATAATACACTTTATTGAATACTAAGGAAGTTATGCTCATTTATAATATTTGAATCATCTGTTTCAAACAGAAAAACTTTTTTCATCGACATAATTCAAAGTAGACGCATGAATGGAAAAGACTTTTTAATCATAAATTTTCAAATAGAATAGTTCTGACAATTTTTGTAAAGGAATCATAAAGCTGGGAAAGGGATAGGCTGCGACAGAACTTTTCCTTTCCCTTTTCCAGCTCGAAAAATTATAATTTCGAATACAAAATTCGATTTGTCTGATTTGTCTCTGTATTTAAAAAATTGCTTGTATTAGTCTCTAATTTTGTATTTTTTGTAAATTTCTATTTTATTAATCGAAAAAAACTCGAGATCGAATTCACAGCTAGTTTGGTTCAACGATGTACGTCTTTCACGAGAGCTTTCCTTAGATGCTTTTTGTGTCATTAAAGATTGAGGAAAGACCCGTCTACAAGAAATTAACTATTTTCCTAGTTAGGACGGGTGCCAACTTTTCAACCCCAGTCAGAAGGACATTTTACGTATATTGAGAAAATCAAAACTGACACATCAAATAAATATAGAAAAATGAATGAAATACATTTCACGTATACGCCGATAAGGATAAAATAGAACATCTGTGACTGGACGAGAAATATAGAAAAAATAGTGAAATACATCTTACGTCGTATATTAAGAAAGTCAATCATAATTTACCTAAATTAAATATATACCATTAAACCATTTCCCTTTCAGGGTAGGCGCGACACTACCCGATTCGGGTAGTGTTTCTAGGTTTTTCTTGTAGTTATGAATAACTACAAGTGTGGGCTCACCACACCCACGATGTGCCAACAGCACTCATGTCAGTATTCTTGAATGGTCACCCATCCAAGTACTAACCGCGTCCAACGCTGCTTAACTTCAGTGATCTGACGAGAACTGGGTTTTTCAGCGTGGTATTAATATTATTTATTTTACCTATAAGATATGAAAAGAATTTTCGTGATGTAAATATTCTTGATTTAACGTCTGGGAATAACAATTTAGAATTTTTAAGGAAAAAACCTTATTTAATCGACTTCTTCCAGACCATTTATTAAAATTATTGTACACAAAAATGACGTTTCGGAATCAGACCGATTCCCTCATCAGATTATCTGTTATAAAAATTGTATAATTAGATACACGTAAAGTTATTTAAGAAAATATATAAACATAAATGACGGAATGGTAAATTATAATACCTTTAATATTTCGCAGATATTCGGTTAATATTTTAAAATATAAATATCAGGTGAAATCGGGGAAATTTTTCTCTCAAAAAAATGTATTAAAATAGTCATTCTCAATATAACTATAGTGCTTGTGGAGGCGCGTTCTTGGGTGTGCGAAATAAATAGCTTTATTTTAACTATAACAATTAAATATATTTTACTGCAAATACGAATGACAAAGTGACCGGGAAGAGGCGAGCGTACTGACTGACCTGACTACTGTCTAACCTAGCCTATATAAGGACTACGTCATCGAAGGTTCTGGAAAGACCCTTTACAAGCATAGACGCGCCTAGAATCCTATAGAAAGTGCTGGAACCATCCAGTGCCTAACTGATTTCCGGTAGCGTCTTTGAAATATAACCAGAACTGGGAAAACGAATTAAGATTGAAGTAGTTTGATAATAAATGGAATTAAATTAATTCAAGACTAATTAATATAAAATATAAATTGCTGCTAACGGGTGGTCACCACAGTGCTCATTTTAAAGTAATTAGGACCTGTAAATATAAATTATATGATAATAAAATTAAATACATATTTGTGAGAAAGGATGCTAAATTAGCAGGTCTATAAATAAGATACTGATAAATTGTAAATTTACCTTAGTGATGAATCCTTACCTACCTATGAATATTCAGTTAAAAATTCACTTACTTTTAAAGACAACATTAACAAAACTAAAATCCCGGATAAACATATCATGGCTTCTTTAGACGTCTCATCACTTTTCACTAACGTTCCTTTAGATCTGGTTATTAAAGGCATAGAGCATAGGTGGCATCATATTAGTAAAAACACACAAATTCCATTAGAAGATTTTAAGACGGGTATCATCTTCTTAATGGATTCCACTTAATTTAAATTTGATAACCAATTTTATGGGCAGACTTTTGACACCCCTATGGGGTCACCTATCTCCGCAATTCTTGCCGAGATTGTTATGCAAGATCTTGAAACGAATGTCATGAAAAAATTGGGTTTTCAATTGGGTTTTCAAAATTTAGCATCCTTTCACACAAATATGTATTTAATTTTATCATCATATAATTTATATTTACAGGTCCTAATTACTTTAAAATGAGCACTATAGTTATATTGAGAATGACTATTTTAATACATTTTTTTGAGAGAAAAATTTCCCCGATTTCACCTACTATTTATATTTTAAAATATTAACCGACTACCTGCGAAATATTAAAGGTATTATAATTTACCATTCCGTTATTTATGTTTATATATTTTCTTAAATAACTTTACATGTATCTAATTATTCAATTTTTATAACAGATACTCCGATGAGGGAATCGGTCTGATTCCGAAACGTCATTTTTGTGTACAATAATTTTAATAAATGGTCTGGAAGAAGTCGATTAAATAAGGTTTTTTCCTTAAAAATTCTAAATTATTTTACCTAATTATTGCGTATCCTACGTTAGAGAATTTCGCCCCGAAGATTATTTCTAAACACTAAACTATCCAGCGTTTTCCCTGTCATTTTTGGTTCAACGATGCTCGTCTTTCACGAGGAGAGCTTTCCTGAGTCCCTTTTTGCATCATAAAAGATTCAAAAAAGATCCGTATACAAGGAATCAACTATTTTTCCTATTTTGGACAGGTGCCAACTTTGGAACACATTTCACGTATATTCAGAAAGTCAAAACTGACACATAAAATAAATCTAGAAAAATTAATAAAATACATTTCACGTATATTACACGTATAATGATAAAGCGGAACATCTGTGACAGGACAAGAAATGCAGACAAATTACTGAAATACATTTTACGTCGTAAATTAAGAAAGTCAATCATCATTGACCAAAATTAAATACATTTATAAAAATATAAAATACAGATCACGTATTAAGCAGAATGATAATTCAGTAAAAAAAATATTATTTATTTTACTTAACAAATGTGTATCTTAAGTTTCAAATAGCATAGAAGGACATTTTACGAATATTAAGAAAGTCAAAACGTGCACATTAAATAAATTCAGGAAAATTAATTAAATACATTTTACGTATATTAAGCATTATTCACATTTAAAAAAAAACATAAATTGTACTTTATAATATAGAAATGTGTTGGCACTGCAAACTAAGATTATTTGGTCATTCATCTAGTAGAATATAGTACAAAAATACATCAAAATTTAAGAATTTTAAATTAGATTAAAATTAAATTAAAAATCCCAACGACCAAATTATAACAATCACCATAAAATGCTCCCATTGTAAATATAAAAAAAATATCTTGAAAAAAATTTCTTTCTGGACAAAAATAAAAAAGAGGAAAGAAAAATGAGAAGGCAACCAACCAAATCCCCTTCCATCTCTTTTTTAATTCTTTCGTTTTTTTTATTTCTATTATTATCAAATCACAATATAAAAGCATTCATAATATTTACCAACGTTTCGGTGCTCATACAGCACACTTATCAAGGTAAGGAATATTAAATATTATTAGATATTAAAATCAAATACAAAATCCCATTTATCGTCCAATACTCAAGGTAATGTATAGAATTCCTGAAAATGAAAACAAGAATCCAACAACCAAATTTGAACAACCACCATAAAATGCTTCCATTGTAAATAGAAAAAAAATTCCTAAAAAAAAATTTTCTGGACAAAAATAAAAAAGTGGAAAGAAAAATGAGATATTTTTATATTTTATATTTGATTATTTATTTATATTTTTTATATTTCATTTTTCTTTCCACTTTTTTATTTTTGTCCAGAAAGAATTTTTTTGCCGAAATAGAACACGCATAATGATAAAGTAGAACATCTGTGGCTGGACGGAACATTGTAGAAAAATTACTGAAATACATTTTACGTCGTACATTAAGAAAGTCAATCATAAAGTACCTAAATTAAATAACCTTTATAGCATTGTAGTATTGATCTAGCATAATCAAAATCTGCATTGACTGGAATTTTGTGCCTACCAGTTTTTTTTTAAATTGAGTTTGAATTTTTAGTTTAGGTCAAATTATCCCCAGTAGGCCACGATAAATCAAAAGTTTTTTTTTTTTAAATGAATTTTTTTAAAGCCCTTGTAACTCTCAAAAGAAATTTTTTTTTGCAAATGCGACATGAAATACTTTTATTTCTGGAATGCACGTTTTTAAACAAAAAAAAAGTTCAATTTGTTTATGAGATATCGGCATACTTCATTTTATGCCTGGTAAATTCATGTAATTTGTTAAAAAAAAATGTCGTTAGAAAATTCATCTTATTTGTTGAAAGTTGTGCCATTTCGTTGGAAATTTATTTTTTGTTTGAAGATCTTCAAAGAAATATATAATTATTATTGAAAAATCACTTAATTGGTAGCGAATTTAAATATTCTTTTCACAATTCGACTTTGTTTTGTGGGAAATCAACTTTTTAGATTAAAAATACAACTGTTTGACTGAGAATAAATCTGTTCTAGTTCAGGATCGAGTATTTTGATGAAAATTCGTATTTTGTGGTCAGATTGAACTGTTGTCCAAAATTGACCTCTTTTTTTGAAAATAGGTTTTTCTTTTTTTTACTGTTTCGTGAAGAAATCGGATTTTTTGCTTGAAAATTTAACTGGACATTAAGTTTTAAATGCCACGGTTTTTGGTTAAATTTTAATTTTCTTTGTTTGAAAATTCGTGCATTTGGTTGAAAATTCTTCTTTTTTTGATAGAAAATTAATCTGCTTGTCTAATAATCCATCCTTTTTGGTTGAAAATTTTAGTTCAAAATTTATATTTTCTTGGTTGAAAATTCAACTGTTTTGTAGAAAAATCGTGGTCTCCGACTTCTTTGTAAAAGCTTCGCTTTTCTAAATTTAAAAATATTGTTTTTTATTCAAAATTGAACTATCTCATTTCTGATGAAAAAGTGACGCTTTTTAGACTTAAAATTCAACTATTTGGTTGAAATTAGTCCTTTTTGTTGGAAAGTAAATCTTCTTGGTTAAAAAGTCCTTTTTCTCTGAATATCCATCCTTTGTGGTTGAAAATGCAACTGTTAAGTTGAAAATTAATCTGTTTTAGTTGAGGATTTAAGAGTTAGTTAGTTAGAGAAGATTTAAGTTTTGTGGGTGAAAATTCAACTTTTTTGTAAAAAGATCGTCTTTCTGGCTTGAAAATGCAACATTTTGGATATGTTTTTTCTTCATTGTTTGAAAAATTTTGCTTTGTTGAAAATTAATCTCTTGTTATAAATTAATCTCGTTTGATTTAAAAATATGTCTCAATTGGTTAAAAACGCATCTGATTAGTTAAAAATGAATCTGTTTTGGTCGAGTTCTTAACTATTTTGTTGAAATTTCGTCCTTTTGGGATCAATTCAACTGTTTTTTATTTGAAATTTAATTTTTGTTGTTAAAATATCTATCACATTTTTTGCTGGAAATTCATTTTTTAAAATTGAAGATTCATCTCCTTGGTTAGAAGTTGAACTAATTTCTTAAAAATTAATTTTATGGCTTGAATATTCATAGCATACGTTAGAAAATTCATCTTTTTGGTTCAGAAATTGAGCTACTTTGTTAAAAAATGTTCACCTTGATTACAAATTAATTTTTTCAACTGAAAGTTCAACAATTCTAGGAGTTTAAAGAAAGTGAAATTTATTTTGAACCTTTATTCTTGAAGGCCAAATATTTATTTGTTCAAAAAAATGCATTCAATCAATAAAACAGAGGTGAAAAATCCAATTGAAAGCTTAGAAAAACAACTTTTTTTGATTATTATTATGATCAATGAAAAATTACTGAAAAATCATATTGAAAAATGAGGAAACAAAATTTTGCTTGATTGATATTACAATTTTTTTAAATCGCTGAAATCGATCGTATCCGCAAAAAATTAAAAAATATCACACCCTCGAACTTAGTAAATATTAATTTCCAATGCCACAATTTGTTTCCCCATAATTTGCCTACCAATAGGACTACAGTTTGCCGAAGTTTGAGTCTAATCCAAGATTTCTCCATTATTTAAACTCCTGATTTAGTCTCAGAGTTCAACAGTCAACACAATAGTTATCAGATTCTCCAGAAAATGTTTGACCTACTGAATGCTTGCCATTTCCTCTGCATAGAAGAAAAGCTAAATCAAAAAGTCCAGACTCCCTCTTCCTTATCCATGGGAAAATTCCAAGGCAAAGCGGAACCTTTAAAGATCAGTCCGACACGATTCGCCTTTGTAGTTTATGGAAAATGTTCGCATATTTCCTTTAAGAAATAAATTCTCATGTCTTCTTTTCAAAGTTTCCTTCAGTATAATTTAGAGGAAAACTTTAAATCTCTAGAATGTTGATCAACTAAATACATTTTCCGGAGATTCCAGTGAATGGAACTCTGACAGTCTTGGTGCAAATTTTGGATTCATAGGAAATGAAAAATAATCCATCTGAACTCGTCTCAATCAATGAAACCTAATCCGCCTTACTACTTTTATATGCAATATTTTTGTTCGTATTCCAACTGAATCTTATGTCCCCAAATATAATTAATTTGGGTCCAATCAAAATAAATCCAAATTATATGAAAATGAAAACCAAATCAACCCGAGCTCTAACAAAAAGAAATCCAATCTCATCGAAACCAAGTGATTCCAATTTTTGTGACACGAATTGCTCCCTTGCAATCCGATGAATCCGACCTGTTGCAAAAAAATATTAATTTTAATCCAATTCGATTATACCAAAATGTTATGGGAAAAATTAATTCCGTTCAAATCTGAATAAATCTGACTTATACATAAAAACTAATTTCTATCCAATTCTATCTTTACCGAAAAATTTATTTTCATACTATCGGTTCTCTACCAGTGTGAATGATTTTGTAAATAATCTAATGAGTAAATTTACGATGGGTCACGACAGGATTCTTTAGTCCCTCCGTATACTGAAATCAGTCTTAAATGTATTCAAGACTTTTTAAAATAATAAATTGTGTTCCGCAGCATTTATTTTTTAAATAAGGATTTCATACCATTTCATACCGCTCCACGTCAAGTTGAGGCGGTGTACCGCGCCACGTTACATTTGGTCGGTGATTCAGACGAAATGGAATTTTTTTCAGAATAGTTCAAAACCATTTCGAATTCATTCCGAATGAAAGCAGAATCTTCCGAAACGAGATCGGATTCAGATGAAATAGAAGCTGTGATTAGA
The DNA here is from genome assembly GCA_932195095.1 of Andricus curvator. Lineage (NCBI taxonomy): Eukaryota > Metazoa > Arthropoda > Insecta > Hymenoptera > Cynipidae > Andricus > Andricus curvator. Next base: position 373,565 of record CAKNYM010051495.1, read on the forward strand.
ATAATGAGCAATAATTTCTGAATAAATTCGGCATGACAGCAGAATGATAATGGATTTAGACAGAATGATAATTGTGTTTAGAATGATGTGAAATAATTCTCCTTTGGAATGACTATTGTAATTAATTGGAATGCATTCAGATTAAGGACATGAAAGCAAACTTATTCGAAGTAAAATTTAATCCGCTAGAAAATGCACATCAAATAAAAACTTGATTCATAATTATGTATATCTGTTTGGAGCCACTGGCGATTGACAACCGAATTATTTAAAACGATTGGAGATTGATATCCAAACCATTTGATTCTGCCTGCCGATCCAAGCTAAAGAAAAGCTGGTTCATAATTATTTCGAATCATTAGGAATGAAGTTTTAGAACCACAATGGAATCATTTCAAATTACTTCAGAATAAGAATAAATTGAAGTCAAATAAACAGTTGTTTCAGCATGATGCAAAATCATTTAGAACGGCTGTAGCTTGACAACAGAATCATTCGCAAAAACGTTCAAATTGTTAGAAATGACAGAGCAGTTATTCGAAATGAGTTTGGATTTGGAACATAAACATTTCCAATAATTTTTCTGATTCAAGTGGAATGCCAAAATGCCTTAGAATGTTTTGGAATGAATCAGAACCACGCCGAAATAATAGGGAACTCATTCGAAATTAACTTCAATCTGTTTGCGAATTCACATGGAATGGAAATTTCATGCAGAATTATGTGAAATAATTTGGAGCAAATGTCTATAGACAACAGAATCAGTTTGAATAATTCAAGTTTGATGGTCGATTCATTTGTATTTACCTCGTATGAGGAGCTGATTATAAGCAAAATCATTCGGAATGAATTTTATTCTAGCTGCGGATCCAATTTGAATGAATAGATGGTTCATAATTATGTGGAATTATTTAGAATGACTTGAGGATGATAATATATTGAAACAAAAGAAACAGTTGTTTCACAATAATGCGAAATCATTTCAAATGACTGTGGCTAGACAAAATAATCTTTAGGAAGAAACGTCGGAACGGATTTCGAGCAAGAACATTTGGAATAATTGTTCCAATTGGAATAGAATGTACAATTTTCTCACAATGTTGCAGAATCAAGTATAACTACACCGAAATGATAGGGAACTCATTTAAAATTAACTTTAATCCGCTAGCGATTTCACATGATTGAGGATTGATGTCCGAACCATTTGAGTTTACTTCGACTGATGGGCTAATTGGAAGCAAAATCATTCGGAATGAATTCTATTCTGCCTGCGGATCTAATCTGACTGTAAAGTTGGTTCATTATGATGTGGAATAATTCTTAATAAACTTGTGGAAGCATCCTGAAATCATTCGAAAGGAGAATATATTGAGACAGACTTAACAGTTGGTTAACACTTATATGGAATCCTTTGGAATGACTGTTGACTGACCACATAATCATTATTAATGATTGCGGTTCGACGGCTGAATCATGTGGATTAACTTCGAAAGATAGTCTGAACGGAAGCGGAAACATTCGGAATAAATTTGATTCTTTCTGAGGATTCAATCTGAATTCATGCGGACACAAATGTCGGAATAAGTCGGCTTCCTTTTGATTCACGCAATTTCAAAAAGGTTCAAACGGATTCAACTCCAATCCGAAACTTTCATCAGGGACCTATATCCAGCCAAAAAGGCCAAAGAGAAACAAAATTAAGGAATAATATATCCATGAAAAAAAGCCAAGTGCAAAGTCCCTCCATAATTTGAAACTCCTAAAATAGTCTTCCAGTTTGAATACAATGCTAACAAGTGACTCCAAAAAATATTTGACCTACTGGATGCTTACTATCTCACCCACAAAGAAGAAAAGCTAAATCAGAAAGTCCAGGCTCTCTCTTTATTATCCCCGGGAAAATTCCTATGCAACGCCTAACCTTTAAAGATTCACCTTTGCAGTTTGTGGAAAAGGTTAGCATATTTCCTTTCAGAAACAGATTGTCTTCTCTTCTTCTTTTGAAACTTTTTCCGAGTATAAAGTAGAGCAAAAAATAAAATCTCTAGAATTCTGATCAACTGAGTACATTTAGCACAGGTTTCTATTACTGAAACTGCGACAAGTGACATTACTCTTCAACACCGAGGGAATTGTACGAAACTATATATTATTTTAAAAGAGAAACGACTGAAGGAAACAAAGCCGTCAGAGTTGAAACGTCTTTTGAATTTAATAAAACGGTTCTTCCGGCACGTGAATTTTCCTAATTGGGCTCGTCATCGTTAGTCGTGACCCTTGAAAACAAAGCTCAAATCGAGTTCATTCTTCTGGATTTTCCTTGGAAAGAGAGCTTCTGATCCTTCTTTCAATGCCAGTTTTCGCGCGAGAAAGCCGCGACGTTGACTTTGTAATTTACACGGGGTTGTTTTCTCCTGCTACCTAAAAGATTTGCAGTGTAGGAACTTTGTTTCTCTTTCATGTATCTCCTTTTTGCAGCCCCGTCCTCCACCTCGAGCCTCGCGGATGACTCTTTTTATGCACATCGCGTCAACCGAAATTTCGCACGCCTAGCTTTGTCGTCGCTCCTTTCCACATTCTCCCGAGTGAGTCTCGACGACGTGATGCTAGGAATGGGCGGCCCGGAACTCCGCTTCCGGCGTACTTATCGCTCGAGGTCTCTGCAGAAAAGGCGAAATGAAAAACCGCATAGACGAAGACTCAAGTCTGGCTTCCCCTGCCATAATTTCTTCCTCCTATTTTGCAGGTTTCTTTAAAGTCTACGATTTCTTAGTGTTAATCTATAGCTGATAGCTTGTGTAGATTAGGGTGGTTCAGAAAAGAGGACGACTTTTATTTGGGGAACAGCTCATTTTCTTATGTTCCCAAAAAAAAATAAAACTGTATTTTTCCTTTTTTTGATCAGACAATAAAGAAAAGGAAAAATACATTTTCATTTTTATTGGGGGAAGATAAGAAAATTATCTGTTCCCCAAAATCTATAGCGGATAGCTTGTGTAGATTAGAGTGGTTCAGGAAAAAGGACGACTTTTATTTGGGGAACAGCTGATTTTCTCATGTTCCCCCAAAAAATGAAAATGTATTTATCCTTTTTATGATCAGACAATAAAAAAAAGGTGAAATACATTTTAATTTTTTTGGGGGAACATAAGAAAATGAGCTGTTCCCCAAAATCTATAGCTGATTGCTTGTGTAGATTAAGGCGGTTCCGAAAAAAGGACGACTTTTATTTGGGGAACAGCTCATTTTCTTATGTTCCCCCAAAAAAATGAAATTGTATTTTTCCTTTTTTTGATCAGATAATAAAAGAAAGGAAAAATACATTTTCCTTTTCTGGGGGGAACATAAGAAAATGAGCTGTTCCTCAACATCTATAGCTAATGGCTTGTGTAGATTACACAAGCATTAGCATTTTTTTTTTTAGCATGCATTTTTCTTTTTTTTTTATCAGACAATAAAAAAAAAGGAAAAATACATTTTCACTTTCTTTTGGGGAACATAAGAAAATGAGCTGTTTCCAAGAATCTATAGCTGATAGCTTGTTTAGATTAGGGTTGTTCAGAAAAGAGGACGAATTTTATTTGGGGAGCAGCTCATTTTCTTATGCTAACCCAAAAAAAATGAAAATGTATTTTTCCTTTTTTTGATCATACCATGAAAAAAAAAGGAAAAATACATTTTCATTTTTATTGGGGAACATAAGAAAATTAGCTGTTCACCAAAATCTATAGCTGATAGCTTGTGTAGGCTAGGGCTGTTCAGGAGAAAAGACGACTTTTATTTCGGGAACACCTCATTTTCTTATGTTCCCCCAAAAAATAAAAATGTATTTTTCCTTTTTTTTGATCAGAGAATATTACAGGGTGCCGTGCCCCTCCTCTAGTATTTTGCGGTTGAATGTAACTCTTGGCGTTTGATGACCGAATTTATTTTAAATCTTTTTTTTAATTTTATCTTTGTACCAACTTCAAGCCACAGAATGATTTGCCTTCTAAAAATGTTTTATTACAAAGGAAATAATAGGAGACGTATTTCACCGTTAAAGAAATCCTTTTGTGAAGTTATAAGCATTTGGAAATTAATTAAATTTCGGCGGTTTTTCTATAGATATTGAAATTCGATTTTCTCAAAAACCACAAATTTTTCAAAAAATTTCATTTTCGCGTTCTTCTTACAAACCATCACAGATTATACAAAATTCTAACAAAAAAGATAGCTCATTT
>CAKNYM010051496.1:2011-15459 GCA_932195095.1 Andricus curvator
TGGCGATATAATTTGAGGAAAATTAAGAGAAGAAGCGATTTCTTTCTTCCTTTAAATGTCCACACTAGGCATTTGTTTATATAATTTGTTTATAAAATTATTGAAAAATACCGAAATATAATTTTCCATAATCAAACATCACTGGAAATATAATTTGAGAAAAATTAAGTGAAAAAATGATTTTTTTATGCCTTTAAATGTCCACACTAGGCTTTTGTTTATATAATTTGTTTATAAAATTATTTAAAAATATTGGATGTCAAATTTTTATCTTAAAATATTATTTTTTCGATGGAAGCAAGTAATTTTAACGCAAAAATTTACTTTGCAAACGAAGAATCCATACAGTAGACTATTTGTTAAGTTAATTTGTTCATAACAATCAACTTAACAATGCATTATTTTTTTTTGCTTTCAGCTACCCCCGTGCATAAAGTCTCGGAATGCTGATCATAGAAAAAAAATTTTCACCAAGATAAACAAAAAAAACGAAAAAGTCGACTTTTTATTCACTCTTTGCATTAACATAAAAGTTTAAACAAAAAAAAAAATTCAAAAATTAGACGACATAAATCTCTTCAAAATTTGATGCTCAATTTTTCTGAAGAAAAAAATCCAAAATCGGTTCAGAATTGCCAGCTACAAGTTTTTTTAAACCTCGTTTTTTGTTTTCATCCCACTGTGCCCCCCCCCCCCCCTGACAGAAGTTTTCGTGGGACTGACGTTAGAGCTGGACTCTCCACTATACGGTGAATCACTACTTGACTTGGACATGATTTCAACTCGCAAAACAAATTTCGCGCATAAAGGTGGTAGTTGGGTGTACAATCTAAACATGAACAATACAAACAATAAAGTAGCCTCGGACTGGACTGAAACTTTGATTGACTAAATGCATACACACGGTAAACGTAAAGTTTGAGTTTCAGGCGATGAATGGAGACTGGGTGTTTGGAATGCTAGAGGAGTGAATGATCTTAAAGTAAGAGAACTACGAGAAACTATGCATGCTAGGAAACTAGATATTTTATGTGTACCTGAGACAAAGAAAAAGGGATGCGAAAGTACAAACATAGAAAATGGGGTGTTGAAAAGCGGTTTTGAAATATGGTTAGGAGTAGATAGGGAATCACATGGTAGTCAAGGGGTCGGTGTGATTGTGAATGAAAAAGCAAGATATATGTTCCAAAAACGACTTAAATACTTCTTTTCTCCCCTTTTCAGATAGTTGGAAAAAAATCTTTCTGATTGTAGGATTTATTATAAAGATACGGAAATATACGCTAAAGTAAAGGAATTACCTTCTTCATTTTAAATCAAATACAACTTTAGTCATTTTTATCTGAAGAAGATTGAACATAACATATGGTCGTTGCGAACTTTTGGGTTTCTATTATACAATGAACAGAAACGAGCGTGAAGCGCGAGGTTCACATGATGATCAAACGAAATATCGAGCGCGAAGCGCGAGTGTCGTGATGAGAATGTGTTCCTTAAGGTCGATAGAACCTTAAGTAAATTAGTTCTTCTTTTTATGTAAAACTGACATAATTAAACCAAAAGCAGGTCATAACGATGAAGCTTTAAGAGAGTATTAGCCCGCGAAGCGCGCACTAGCGAGGACACGAAGTGTGAAAACCTAGACGACAAATGTGTCCGAGCGCGCAGCGCGAGGTCAATACATTATCGAGCGCGAAGCGCGAGATAAACATATAATCGAGCGCGAAGCGCGAGATCCAAAAGGTGCGCGCCCTAGGCGCGCTGAAACTTGCGAGCGAAGCGAGCCGCGCGCGAAGCGCGCTATGAGAATGTGCCCGCGAAGCGGGCAGATTTTTTCAATATATTTTTCTAAAATAAAACAGAAATTTGAAATATCTTTTAAATTTTCTATATGCATCATATTGAATCTAAATTTTTCTTAAAGTAGTTACAGAGCCTTTTTCTTTAAATTAATATTGATATTCAATATTTTTATCTAAATTGCATAAATTAATAACTAATAATTACACCATGTGTAATAAATTTTTTAAGAATTTCCAGTGCCAACAAAAAAGTTTTCCTATTATGATCTGCTACCCTTCAATTATGATCTTTTAGTCAGAAGTATATTATTATTTTTATATTAAAAATACATAAAGAAAATAAAAAAATAAAGAATAAAGCTTTTAGACCTTTTTTATAATTGCTTTTAACTTTACAGATAGTCCATGCAGACAAAGATAATAAAGATGTAAAGAAGAAATGGGATGACTTACTTCATCATGATCCTCGTGGAAATCAATTGTACGATTTCCTAAATAAAAAAGGAAAAAAAACTGACGTAAGTTGATGAAAATTATTTTTAATTTGAAATGATTTGAAATTTTTTTTTAGTTTAAAAGATGAATTTTAGCTCAAAAACTTCACTCTTTTGTTGAAAATTCATCTTTTATGGTAGAAAAGTCATCTTTCTTGGTTGAAAATGAACTTTTTCGATGAAAATTCAACTGTCTTCTAAAAAAATTGTCTTTTTGTCTTGAAAATTCAAATATTTGGAAACAGTGGATTTTTGGATCAGAAAAGATGAATTTTTAACAAAAAAGATCATTTTCAATCAAGAAAGATGATTTTTTAACAATATAGTTAAATTCTCAACCAAAAAGTTGAACTTTCAGATAAATAAATTTGAAAAAAAATTAATTTCCGACCAAGAAGATCAATGTTTTACAAAAAAGATGAATTTTCAGACCGAAAATATGATTTTCAAACCAAAAAGTTTAATTCTTAAACAAATAGTTTAATTTTTTACCAAACTGTTATATTTTCGAGCCAAAAAGAAGAATTTTCTACAAAAAAGTAGAATTTTTAACAATTATTTACAATAAGTGATGCAATGGCTAGCCACCTTGTTTTTGAGGATAATTAAAAGCGAATAGTTGAATTTTCAATTATAATTATGAATCCTTATTAAAAAAATAATTTTGTTAGAAAGTAGTTCAACTTTAAGTCGAATTATCGACTTTTTAACCAAAAATGATGAATCCTCAACGAAGCATGTAACAGTTGATATTTCAACCAAACAATTGCATTTTTAATCAAACAGGATACATTTTCAACCAAGAAGATTAAATTTCTACCAAGAAAGACGAATTTTCAACAAATCAAAAAGTTTAAGTTTCAACTAAGAAATATAATTTTTAAACCAAATAGTTAAATTTTTGACTGAAAAATATAATTTTTAACCCAAAATTGAATAGTTTAGTTGTCAAATTAAAAAAATTTATTTTTAATCAAACATGAAACAAATTTTCATCAAAATAGTTAAATTTTCAACCAAAGAGATGAACTTTCAACAAAAAAAGTCAATTTTTAACAAAGAGAATATTATTAACAATAATAATAAATTGCTTAAACAATTATTTTTGTTAAGTTGAATTAATTATTACTTGACTCTAAATGAAAAGTAGACAAAAACTTGAAAAATTCAGAAAAAAACCGCAAATTACTATTATTATAGCAGAAAATGGCTATAAACAATAATAATTTATTTAAACAATAATTTTTCTATAATTAATTCAATATTCACTCACTTCAAGTAAAAAGTGAAAAATTTGTGTAAAAACTGCAATTTTTTAGCATTATTCTAAGAGAATATTATTAACAATAATAATAAATCATTTAAACAATCATTTTTGTTAACATTATTTAAGCATAACCTCAATCTAATTGAAAATTGGTCAAAAAGTGGAAAATGTTTGGAAAAACCGCGACAATTTAATGTAAACATCTAATTATTAATATTAATTGAATAAATTATTATTATCATTACTAATGAATAAATTATTAATAATTAAGAGAGATGAATTTTCAAGTAATACAGTTTTTAACGAAAAATGGAATAGTTACATTTTCAGTTTGATAAATTAATTTTCGATAAAAAAATCTAATTTTCAGCTGGTTGATTTCAACAAAAAACACAAATTTTTAACCAAATATTTCAAACTTCAAGCTAAATGATGATTTTTTTAAAAGTAGATTTATCTTCTGCTCAAAAAACGAATTTTCAACAAAATACAGGAATTTTCTACAAAACAATTGAATTTACCACTCGGCACTATGAATTTTCAGTAAAAAAATTAATTTTCTACCGGATGGATAAGTTTTCAAATAAATAGCTTAATTCTTAACTTAATAGTTGAATTTTCTACCAATAGCCGAATTTTCGAAAAAAAAAATATTATAATTTTTCAACAAAGAATGGAAGGGTTATATTTTCGACAAAAAAGCGAATTTTCTGAAATTTAAATTTAATAAAAAAAAAGACGAATTTTAAACAAAATAGTTGAATCCACAGCGAATAAGAACACTTAAAAAAAAAGATTAATTTTCTACCCTAAAAGTCAAATTTTCTACCAAGTAGATAATTTGGCAAATAAGTAGTTTAATTTTTAACTGAAAAGTTGAATTTTCAACCAAAATAGTCACACAAAAAAATTTTTTAACAGAAGATTAATGAGCTTGCGCCATTCTAAATATAATTTTTTTCAAAACAACAAAAAAATGGATTTATTTTTTTGTAAATTCGAACAAATTTCCAAGCGCTATGCACAAAAATTCGAGACAAAAAATTTTCCAATGCATTTTTGGACCACCCTAAAGTGGATTGCTTTGGGACTAATCTACGGAGGTTGCTGATATCGAAGGAATTTATTATTCTCATGGTCGAAAAAGAAACTTTCATAAAAAATTCTTAAAATTTATTGTTAATTTTCATGAAACTAACAATGAAGCTTTAATCATTTAAAAGATTAACTAATTTGCATATATTTATTTCTCTTTGTCATTTAGGCTCTTTTGAAAGCTGCGAGACATGCGAAAAAAAATACTGTAGGGTGTCAGCAGGATTATGATGACACAAAGTATGGAATTTATCTTGAATATGAAAATAACTCTGTGGAGTGTGTTATGAAAAATCAGAAAAAAAATGACTATCAGGTAAATGAAAAATATAATTCTTCTTGCACATTTCAAGCATTTATTTAATGTAAAAATAAAACAAAGTCCCCGTACAAAAAATTTAAAGTAATTTAAAGTTAAAACAATCACAGTAAATCCCCGAGATACTTTTTATCTGAATTTGGATAAAAACGCTGCAAACAATTTAAAACTACAATTATCCGACGGCAGATAATTTTTCAATTGCTTTCAGCATTTTTATCAAACTTCAGATAAAAAGTATCTCGGGGATTTACTGTGAAATTTCAAATTTTCATGTTATAAAAGACCATTAAATGGAAAATTTTTATCGCACTCATAAATATTTTTATTCATATATGTTTTTTACATTTTAAAAATATTTTTAAAGATTTAATGACCGAATCTATTTCAAATCGGGTAGGGTCCTATACACTTGAATTCTCAGAGTATCTCGGGGACGAAATGTGTTGTTTTTCAGAGGAAAGGTGGCGATACATATTTTTCCGATCAAAGCACAAGTTAAAAAAAAATTGGCAAAAAATTTGAAGGTGTGTTTTTTGAGAAAATCAAAATTCAAATACGCATAAATTCATAAAAAAAAATTTTTGCGAATCAGAAAAATATGTATCGCATCATTTCCTCTGAAAAACAACATATTTCGTCCCCGAGATACTCTGCGACTTCAAGTGTAGAACCCTGCCTGATTTGAAATGGATTCGGTCATTACATGTTTGAAAAGTTTTTTTAAATGTATAAACCATATATAAATAGAAATAATTATTAGTGCGATAGAAATTTTCTATTTAATGGTGTTTTATACCATGCAAATTTCAATATCACAGTAAATCCCCAAGATACTTTTTATCTGAAGTTGGATAAAAATGCTGCTTGCAATTGAAAACTACAACTATCCAACAGCAGATAATTTTTATCCAACTTGCGATAAAAATTATCTGCCTTTGGATAATTGTAGTTTTCAATTGTTTGCAGCGTTTTTATCCAACTTCAGGTAAAAAGTATCTCGGGGATTCACTGTGATCGTTTTAACTTCTAAAGGTAATTTTTATCACGAGGTGGATAAAAATTATCTGTCGTCGGATAATTGTAGTTTTCAATTGCTTGCAGCACTTTTATCCAACTTCAGATAAAAAGTATCTCGGGGATTTACTGTGATATTAAACTTTGCATGGTACAAAACACCATTAATTTTAAAATTTCTATTGCACTCATAATTATTTTTATTTATATATGTTTTATACATTTTAAAAAGATTTTTAAAGATTTAATGACCGAATCTATTTCAAATCAGACACATGAAGTCGCAGAGTATCTCGGGGACGAAATATGTTGTTTTTTAGACGAAAGGCGGCTATACATATTTTTCCGCTCAAAGTACAAGTTCCAAAAAAAATTTCCAACAAATGTGAAGGTGGGTTTTTAAAGAAAGTCGATTTTTAATTTTTTCAGAAAACCCACTGCTATTTTGTTAATTTGAAACCTTTTTTTAATTTTTCGACCGGTTTCGAAAGGAAATGATGAACGCTATTAGAATCGACAGGATAGGTCAATAGTTATAGAGGTCTAAAGAAAAAAATTCGGGTTTTTTGAAAAACAAAGCACAAAATTCAAATTAAAAAAAAAATTTGTTTGCGAATCGGAAAAATATGTATCGCATCATTTCCTCTGAAAAACAACATATTTCGTCCCCGAAATACTCTGTGACTTCAAGTGTAGAATCCTGCCTGATTTGAAATGGATTCGGTCATTAAATCTTTAAAAAAAAATTTTAAATGTATAAACCATATATAAATAGAAATAATTATGAGTGCGATAGAAATTTTCTATTTAATGGTGTTTTATACCATGCAAATTTCAATATCACAGTAAATCCCCAAGATACTTTTTATCTGAAGTTGGATAAAAATTCTGCTTGCAATTGAAAACTAAAATTACCCAACAGCAGAAATTATCCAACTCGTGAAAAAAAGTATCTGCTTTGGATAATTGTAGTTTTCAATTGTTTGCAGCGTTTTTATCCAACTTCAGGTAAAATGTATCTTGGGGATTTACTGTGATTGTTTTAACTTTAAATTACTTTTTGCATTTGTGCAAAATTGTAAACTTTGGGGCTAGAACCCATATTCAATAATTTTATATATTTTTTCAAATCCTATATTTGTAGATTATTATAGAGACACATAAAACATACATATACAAAATAATATTTTTTTATTTATCTATAGGCTGCGGTAGATTGCTGTGACAAGCTATATAAGGATGCGGTAGCTAAGTCGGATCAGCTGATTAAGGATGCCAAGTATTGCCTCGATGGATTGTAATCTAAAACTGTTCGTAACTGTCTGCGCTTGGGATAGGTTTTCTGCAGTTTTCCTCTCCCTTGCCAAAATTTCTAAATGCATACATTTCTAATCTAAATCCGGCTGCAGACGGTAATTTATAACAGGCACGGATTTTGTGCATAAAAATGTACCATAATACGCGCCGACTATATTGATGTTAATAAAATCTTTGAAAAAATAAAATTGATTAAGTAACTTTCCAACCACCAGCATTTCGTATTTTTTTACTGTGAAATCCAACTGAAATTAACAGGTTATTTAAATCAGTTCTTGCTTGAATCATCCCGTAAATTTGACTTTGGTCCCAGGTTTTTTCTTCCGATATAAATATTTGATTAAATTTTCAAGATTTTCGCTAATCGTGAATAGCGATTAAAAAACATTTTTTGGTTTAAAATTCAACTGCTTAGTTGAAATTGGAACTATTTTCTTAAAAATGCACTTTTTTGGTTGATGATTCATCATTTTGGTTGAAAAATCTTTTTTTTTATTCAAAATTTAACTATTTTGTTAAAAAAAATTTTTAATTATTTTTTAACTGAAAATTTAACCATTTCCTGTTTGGTTGAACATTTATCTTCTCTAGTTGAAAATTCAACTATTTGGTTGAAAATTTCTGTATTTTGATGAAACTTTGTCTTTTGTGATAGAAAATTAATCTTCTTGGTGACTAATTCACCTTTTTGGTTACAAAATTCAACCATTGGTTTTGAAATTCCATTGCAAATTAAAATATTTGGTTGCAAATTAGTTTTTTATTAAAAAATAATTTTTTTAACTAAAAATTTAACTAAATTTTATGTCGATTTTTTTTGATAGGCAATTAATGTTTGGTAGACAATTAAACTTTTTGGTTGAAATTTCATTTCCTTGGTTGAAAATTAGTTTTTTTATTAAAAAAATTTTTTTTCAACTATTCCATTTTTCGTTGATTTTTTTTATAGGCATTTTATCTTTTTGGTTGAAAATTCATCTATTTTTGTTGAAAATGTGCAACTATTAGTTTGAAAATTCCATTAAGAATTAAAATATTCGTTTAAAAATTTATTTCTATGGTGGAAAATTAGTTTTTTGTTAAAAAAATTTTTTTTAACGAATTAAAAATTCGTTTTTTTTTTTAAATTAAATTTTTAATCTGAATAATTTAGCAATTCCATTTTTGGTTGAAAACTGTTTTTCAGATTTGTTTCATTTTTAACCAAATAGGATGAATTTTCAACCAAGAATATTAGTTTTTGACCAAAAAAGTCGAACTTTTAACATAATACATGAATTTTCAACTAGAAGAGATCAAATCCTAATAAAAAATATCAATTTTCAACCAAAAATGGAATAGTTACATTGTTTCTTGAAAAAATTAAATCTTAACAAAAAAAGATTATTTAATACAAAAAAGCTACGATTTCAACAAAAGGGATGAATTTTCAACTAAAATTATGAATCTTGAAAAGAATAAATTTTCAACAAAAGAGTTCAACCCAAAAGATGATTTCTTAAACCAGAAGATTAATTTTCTAAAAATGGAATAATTAAATTTCCAAACAAGCAGGTGAATCTTCAAAAATGTGAATTTTTAACAAACAATGTAGTTCAATTTTCAACCAAGTGGTTGAATTTTTAACTAGAAAATATGAATTTTAAACCAAATAGTTAAATTTTAAACGAAAAAAATGAATTTTCCAGCAATACGATTAATGTTCTGACCAAAAATAAAATATTTAAATTTTTAGTGCAAAAAATTGATTTTAAACAATACAAAAACAAATTTGCAACCAAATAGTTGAACTTTCAACTAAAAAAGATCAATTTTCAACAAAAAATGAAATAGTTAAATTATCAGTTCAAAAAACTGTTTTTGAACAACAAAAAAAAACGTATTTTCTATAAAATAGTTTAATTTTCAACCAAAAATGAAATATTTCAATCTTTAGTGCAAAAAATTGATTTTAAACAACAAAAAAACGAATTTTCAACTAAATAGTTGAACTTTGATCTAAAAACAAGCAATTTTCAACGAAAAATGAAATATTCAAATTTTCATTGCAAAAAGGTGATTTTAAACAAAAAAATGAATTTTCAATTCAATTGTTGTACTTTTAGCTAGAAAAGAATCAATTTTCATCCAAAAATGAAATATTTAATTTTTCAGTGCAAAAAATTGATTGTAAACAACAACAAAAACGAATTTTCAACTAAAAAGTTGAACTTTTAACTAAAGACCTTCAATTTTCGAACAAAAATTAAATATTCAAATTCTCATTGCAAAAAGATGATTTTAACCAAAAAAACGAATTTTCAAACTAATTGTTGTACTTTCAACTAGAAAAAAATCAATTTTCAACCAAAAATGAAATATTTAATTTTTCAGTGAAAAAATTGAGTTTAAACAACAAAAAAACGAATTTTCAATCTAATAGTTGAACTTTGAACTAAAAACGATCAATTTTCAACCAAAAATGAAATACTAAAATTTTTAGTGCAAAAAATTGATTTTGAACAACAACAAAAAACGAATTTTCAATCAATTAGTTGAACTTTAACTAAAAAAGTTTAGTTTTCAACCTGAAATGAAAGAGTTAAATTTTCATTCCAAAAAATTGATTTTAAACAAAAAAAAACGAACTTTCAACTAAAAACTTGAACTTTTAACTAAAAACCATAAATTTTCAACAAAAAATTAAATATTAAAATTTTCATTGCAAAAAGATGATTTTAAACAAAAAAAAAACGAATTTTCAATCTAATTCTTGTACTTTTAACTAGAAAAGAATCAATTTTCAACCAAAAATGAAATATTTAATTTTTTTGTGTGAAAAATTGATTTTATTCAACAAAACAACTAATTTTTAATCTAATAGTTATACTTTTAACTGAAACAGAATAAAATTTTCAATCAAAAATGAAGTTAATGTTAATAAAGTTAAATGAATTATTTAGTTTTTTAGTGCAAAAAATCGATTTTAAACAACAAAGAAACGACCAATTTTCAACAAAAAATGAAATAGTTAAATTATCAGTTAAAAAATTGATCTTAAACAAACAAAAAATGAATTTCCAATTTAATATTTGAACTTTCAACTAAAAACGATGAATTTTCAACAAAAAATGAAATATTAACATTTTTAGTGCAAAAAATTGATGTTAAACAATAAAAAAAATAAAAAAAATTTCAATCTAATAGTTGAACTTTCATCTAAAAACGACGATTAATTTTCAATCAGAAATGAAATAGTTGAATTTTTAGTTCATGAAATTAATTTTGAACAACAAAAAATGAATGCTTAACAAAATATTTCAATTTTCAACCAAAAATGAAATATTTAATTTATTAGTACAAAAAATTGATTTTAAACAACAACAAAAAAAGAATTTTCAAGCAAATAGTTGAGCTTCAAAAAAAAACGACTAATTTTTTTTATCAAAAATGAAGTAGTTAAATCTTTAGTTCAATAAATTGATTTTAAACAACAAAAAAAGATAAATTTTCAATCTAATCTAAAACGACCAATTTTCAACCAAAAATGAAATATTTAAATTTTTAGGGCAAAAATTGATTTTAAACAACAATAAAAGAAATAATTTTCAAGCAAATAGTTGAACTTTCAACTAAAAACGATCAATTTTCAACCAAAAATGAAATAATTAAGTTTTCAGTTAAAAAATTGATTTTAAACAACAAAAAAACGAATTTACAACCAAATAGTTGAATTTTCAACTAAAACTGATCAATTTTCAACCAAAAATGAAGTAATTGAATTTTTAGTTCAAAAAATTGATTTTAAAGAACAACAAAAAAAGAATTATCAACCAAAAAGTTAAACTTTCAACTAAAAACGATCAATTTTAAACCAAAAATAAAATAATAATTAAATTATCAGTTCAAAAAAGTGATTTTAAATAACAACAAAAAAAAACGTTTTTTTAACAAAATAGTTTAATTTTCAACCAAAAATGAAAAATTAAAATTTTTAGTGCAAAAAATTGATTTTAAACAACAAAATAACAAATTTTCAACTAAATAGTTAAACTTTGAACTAAAAACGATATATTTTTAACCAAAAATGAAATATTCAAATTTTTAGCGCAAAAATTGATTTTAAACAACAAAAAACGAATTTTCAACGAAATAGTTGAACTTTCAACTAAAAACGATCAATTTTCAATCAAAAATGAAATATTTTATTCTTTAGTGCAAAAAATTGACTTTGAACAACAACAAAAACGAATTTTCAATCAATTAGTTGAATTTTTACTAAAAAAGTTTAGTTTTCAACCTGAAATTAAATAGTTAAATTATCAGTTAAAAAATTGATTTTAAACAAAAAAAAAACGAAATTTCAACTAAAAAGTTGAACTTTTAACTAAAAACCATGAATTTTCAACCAAAAATTAAATATTCAAATTTTCATTGCAAAAAGATAATTTTAAACAAAAAAAAACGAATTTTTAATCTAATTGTTGTACTTTTAACTATAAAAAAATCAATTTCTAACCAAAAATTAAATAATTAATTTTTTAGTTAAAAAATTGATTTTAAACAACAAAAAAGGAATTTTCAAGCAAATAGTTGAAATTCCAACTAAAAACGATCAATTTTCAACAAAAAATGAAGTAAATGAATTTTCAGTTAAAAAAATTGATTTTAAACGACAAAAAACACGAATTTACAACCTAATAGTTGAACTTTCAACTAAAAACGATTAATTTTCAATCAAAACTGAAATAGTTAAATTTTTAGTTTAAGCAATTGTTTTCAAACAACAATAACAAAATTTTCAACAAAATGGTTTAATTTTCAACCAAAACTAAAAAAGTTGAATTATCAGTTCCAAAAACTGATTTTAAACAAAAACAAACGAATTTTCAACAAAATAGTTCAATTTTCAACCAAAAATGAAATAGTTAAATTTTGAGTTCAAAAAATTGATTTTAAACAACAAAAAAAACTAATTTGCAACTAAATAGTTGAACTTTCAATTGAAAACGATCAATTTTCAAACAAAAATAAAATATTCAAATTTTTAATGCAAAAAATTTATTTTGAACAACAAAAAATCGAATTTTCAATCCAATCGTTGTACTTTCAACTAAAAACGATTAATTTTCAATCAACAATAAAATAATTATATTTTCAGTTGAAAAAATTAATTTTAAGCAACAAAGAAAAACGAATTTTCAATCTATTAATTGTACTTTCAACTAAAAACTATCAATGTTTAACAAAAAATGAAATATTAAATTGGAGAGTGCAAAAAATTGATTTTAAGCAACAAAAAAAAAAACAAATATTAAAACAAAAACGAATTTTCAATCAATTAGTTGAACTTTAACTAAAAAAGTTTAGTTTTCAACCTGAAATAAAATAGTTAAATTTTCAGTCCAAAAAATTGATTTTAAACAAAAAAAAAACGAACTTTCAACTAAAAAGTTGAACTTTTAACTGAAAACCATTAATTTTAAACCAAAAATTAAATATTCAAATTTTCATTGCAAAAAGATAATTTTAAACAAAAGAAAAACGAATTTTCAATCTAATTGTTGTACTTTAAACTAGAAAAGAATCAATTTTCAATCAAAAATGAAATATTTAATTTTTCAGCGCAAAAAATTGATTTTAAACCAAAAAAAACTAATTTTTAATCTAATAGTTGTACTTCAACTAAAAACGATTATTTTTCAATCAGAAATGAAATAGTTTAATTTTTATTTCAAGAACTTGATTTTAAACAACAACAAAAACGAATGTTCAAGCCAATAGTTGAACTTCAACTAAAAGCGATTAATTTTCAATAAAAAATGAAATAGTTGAATTTTTAGTTCATGAAATTAATTTTGAACAACAAAAAACGAATTTTTAACAAAATAGTTCAATTTTCTACCAAAAATGAAATATTTCAATTATTAGTGCAAAAAATTGATTTCAACTAACAACAAAAAAAGAATTTTCAAGCAAATAGTTGAATTTCAACAAAAAACGACTAATTTTTTATCAAAAATGAAATAGTTAAAATTTTAGATCAATAAATTGATTTTAAACAACAAAAAAACAAATTTTCAATCTAATCTAAAACGACCAATTTTCAAACAAAAATGAAATAGTTAAATTATCAGTTAAAAAATTGATCTTAAACA
>CAKNYM010051496.1:22785-33000 GCA_932195095.1 Andricus curvator
AAAATTCTGATTGAAATTCTCATCGAAATTCGCATCAAAATTCTCATAACAATTCTCATCAAAATTCTCATCGAAATTCTCATCGAGATTCTAATCGAAACTCTCATCGAAGTTCTGATCGAAATAATTCTCATCGAAATTCTCATAGAAACCAGAATTTTGAAAGCACAAAGACTGATTTCCAATAAAAAAATGAAATTTCCAACGAAAAAGTACATTTTCAACCAAACAGTTGAATTTTCTACAATTTTCAAACCAAAAAGTATAATTTCCAACAAAACAGTTAAATTTCCAACAAAAAAGTAAATTTTCAACCAATTAGTTGAATTTTCTACCATTATCAAACCAAAAAGACAGATTTGCAACAACAAAATTAAATTTCCAACAAAAAAGTGAATTTTCTACAAAATAGTTGGATTGTCTACCATTTTCAACAAAAAAGACGAATTTTCTACCATTTCAAACCAAAAATACTGATTTCCAACAAAAAATATAATAGTGGATATTATTTCAATAAAAAAAATTCTAATTTGAAATCACAGTTATAAATTCAAAAAGAAAACGAATTTTCAACCAAATAGCTGAATCGCCAACCAAATCAGATTAATATTCTATCAAAATAGTTGAATTTTCAACCAAAATAAATTAGATTCTTAAAAAAAAAAGAGATCAATTTTGAAACGAAAAATTCGAATTTTGAAACAAGAAAGAAAAAAATTTCCACTGAATTGTTGCATTTTCAAGCCAAGAAAAAAAAAAAAAAAAAAAAAAAAATAGAATTTTCATGAACTCATTTTCGGTCCTAAGGCTTATTTCTTCGCTCCACGTCACATATATTGCAATTCGATAAATAGGCAATCAAAATAAGAAACGTGTAATAGCCGCTTTCCAAGTTACTGTAAAAATCGTAAATAAGTTACGTTACTAGTTACTTTTAAAAATAGTAACAAAGTTATCCTAAAAGTTATAAATAACGTAAATTTTTAGTAACTCAGTTCCTTGTTACAAGTTACTACCCAATTCTGCTCTTAAACTCATTTTCGGTCCTAAGGCTGCTTTCTTCGCTCCACGTCACATATATTGCAATTCGATAAATAGGCAATAAAAATAAGAAACCCGAAAGGGAAATGGCTTAATGGTATAATAATAATAAAACATAAGAAACGTGTAATAAGCGCTTTCTAAGTTACTGTAAAAATCGTAAATAAGTTACGTTACTAGTTACTTTTTAAAAAAGTAACGAAGTAACCCTAAAAGTTACAAATAACGTAACTTTTCAGCAACTTAGTTCCTTGTTGCAAGTAACTACCCAATTCTGCTCCTAAATTCCTTTTCGGTCCTAAGGCTGTTTTCTTCGCTCCACGTCACATATATTACAATTTGATAAATAGCCAATCAAAATAAGAAACCCGAAAGGGAAATGGCTTAATGGTATAATAATAATAAAAAATAAGAAACGTGTAATAAGCGATTTCAAAGTTACTGTAAAAATCGTAAATAAGTTACGTTACTAGTTACTTTTCAAAAAAATACCGAAGTTATCCTAAAAGTTACAAAGAACGTAACTTTTCTTTAATTTAGTTCCTCGGTAAAAGTTACTACCCAATTATGCTCTTAAACTCATTTTCGGTCCTAAGGCTGCTTTCTTCGCTCCACGTCACATATATTGCAATTCGATAAATAGGCAATCAAAATAAGAAACGTGTAATAAGTGCGCTATTTTCGCCTGCACAGAGAATAAGAATACATAATGTAGACGTGGCGATAAGATAAGGTAGGGAAGAAAGATAAGAAATTTACGATCGAAGAAGCTAAAGAACGCCTTTGTACGAATATAGAGATCGATATGATCGACTCGGTTGGGCACGATACGAATGAATCGATTCAGTGCGATCGTTCTGCTGCTTTCCTTTCCTCGTTCTGGAACCCTCGGTTGAAAATCGCTTGTAGATCAGCCGATGGGCGGAGACTCACTGGAACGCATAAACAACACGTGACACCCCGGGGAACGTATATGCATTCATGTAAATGTGCACTGCTCTATACGCCACCACACACTCACACTCACACTAGCAATCGCACTCACGTTCGCACTCACACTCATACTCGCACTCACACTCGCACTCCACTCACACTCACACTCGCACTCACACTCACACTTGCACTCGCACTCACACTCGCATACAGTAAGTGCATACACAATAAAACACTCACGCTACCGTGCGTTGCGTTTGGATCTGCAAACGCGCACGCATTAATTTTCTCGACAAAGTTGGCCAACGCATTACTGATTCTTTCCGAGTACAAATTGTTTGAAACTTGTGTTACATGCACTTAAAAGTACATTACATGGGAATTTTAAAGAAGAAGTTATTGTAGCGTTAAATATTAAGGGTAACTTTCATTTTAATGTAAGATTTTATCGCAGCAGGAATGAGAAGCAAAGGAAAAAATTAATAAGTTAATGTGGGATTTTGTATCGTAATAAGATGGTCTTTGAAGATATTCTGGAATTCTGAGTCTCACTGATGTCTTCAATTTTTGAGACTAATCCATTTTGTAACGAGTGTTTTATTGAGAATTTCGATGATAATTATTTTTATCAGAATTTTGATGGAAACACGATGCGAATTTTTATGAGGATTTCGATGAGAATTATTCTGAAGAGAATTTCGATAATGATTATTTCGATGAGAATTTCTATGGGAATTATTTCAATGAGAATTTCCATGAAATTTTTTTTTAATTTTGATGAGAATTGTGGTGCGAATTTCGATAAGAATTGCGAAGAGAACTTCGATCAGATATTCGAAGAGAATTATTGCGATGAAAATTATTTCAATCAGCATTCTGATGAGAATGTTTATGAGAATTATTTCGATGAGAATTTCCATAAAAATTATTTCGATGAGAATTTCGACCAAAATTTGGATGAGAATTTCGATCAGAATTTTGATAAGAATTTCGATAAGAATTTGAATGTGAATTTTGATGAGAATTTCGATAAAAATTATTTCGATGAGAATTTTGATGAAAATCTCTTCGATCAGAATTTCAATCAGAATTTCGATGGGAATTTTGATTCGAATTTTTATGAAAATTTCGATGAGAATTATTTCGATCAGGATTTCAATCAGAATTTCAATGAAAATTTCGATGATAGTTTTGATGAGAATTTCCATGAGAATTGCTTGCATAAGAATTATTTCGATAACAATAATTGCTTCGATAAGAATTATTTCGATGAAAATTTCGGTCAGAATTTTAATTCGAATTTTTATGAAAATTTCGATGAGAATTTCAATGACTATTTCGATGAGAATTTTGATACAAATTTCATTGAGAATTGCAATGACAATTTTACTGAGAATTTTGATGCGATTTTCGATGAGGATTTCGAAGAGAATTGCAATGAGAATTATTCAAATCATCATTTTGATGAGAATTTTTATGAAAATTATTTCAATGAGAATTTCGATGAGAATTATTCCGATGAAAATTATTTCAACCAGTATTTTGATGATAATTTTCATGAGAATTTTTTCGTTGAGAATTTAAAAAAAAAATTATTTCGATGAGAATTTCGATCAAAATTTGGATGCTGAATTCGATACGAATTTCAATGATAATTTCGATCGAAATTTTGATGAAAATTATTTCGTTGAGAATTTTGATGAAAATTATTTCGATGAGAATTTTGTTTCGAATTTTGATGAAAATTTCGATAAGCATTTCAATGAGAATTTCGATGAGAATTATTCCGATGAGAATTTCGATGAGAATTATTCCGATGAGAATTATTTCAATCAGCATTTTGATGAGAATTTTCATGAGAATTATTTCGCTAAGCATTTCAATAAAATTTATTTCGATGAAAATTTGGATGCAAATTTCGATACAAATTTCGATAAGTACTACTTCGATAAGAATTTCAATGAGAATTTTGATGAGAATTTTGATGATAATTATTTCGATTAAAATTTCGATGAGAATTTCATTGAGAATTTCGATGAAAATTATTTCGATGAGAATTTTTGTGAAAATTTCGATGAGAATTATTCTGTTGAGAACTGATTCTGTCAGAATTTTGGTGAAAATTTCCATCGGAATTTCAATGAGAATTTCTATGATAATTATTTCGATCAGAATTTCGATGAGATTTTCTATGAACATTATTTTGACGAGAATTTTGATGAAAATTATTTCGGTAAGAATTTCGAACAGAATTTCCATCAGAATTTCAATGAGAATTTCAATAAGAATTTCGGTGAAAATTTCAATGAGACTTTCGATAAGAATTTCGATCAGAATTTCGATGATAATTTCGATAAGAATTATTTCGATGAGAATTCCAAGGAGAATTTAAATGAAAATAATTTCGATGAGAATTTTGATTAGAATTTCGATCAGAATCCCGATTTGAATTCCGATTAGAATTTCAATGAGAATTTCCATGAGAATTTTGATTAGAATTTCAGTGAGAATTTCTAATAGAATTATATCAAAGAAAATTATTTCGATGAGAATTAGTTCAATCGACATTCTGATGAGAATTTCGATGAGAATTTTGATGCGAAATTTTAATACATTAAAAATTTTGTTATGTATATTTGAAATTGTTTTATTTGATTGAATGTTAACGTAATTTAAATTTAATGTCATTGAACATCAATGTTATTCAAATATAATATAAAAATGTAATTTATTGTAATTCAAATGTAATCATTGAATAATAATGGTCTGGGAAAAATTATGGAATTTAGAAAATAAAAATTTGTTGAAAAGTCATCTCTCTGGTTGAAAATTTCAGTATTTTGTTGAAAATTAATTCTTTTCTGTTGAAAGTTAATTTTTTTACTAAAAAATTTACTTTTTCCGTTTTTGTTTGAAAATTCTTCTCTTCTATTTGAAAATTCGTTTCTTTTTGGTTGAAATTTTTTGTTTCAAACTAAAAATGGAACTTCTTATGTTTGGTTCCAAAATTACACTTTTATTGAAAATTTACATTTTTTGGGTGAAAATGTAACTTTTTTAAAGAAAATTCGTCGTTTAGTTTGAATGTTCAACAAATTGAATGAATTTTTTTTCTTCTTTGACTTAAAAATCTTTATTGGTTGAAAATTCATCTCTTTGGTTGTAAATTTGATTATTTTAATGCAAATTTTGTTTTTAAATTAATTTTTTAACTGAAAATTTAAGTTTTCCATTTTGTTTGATATTTTTTTTTATTTCGGGTTGAAAATTTAACTGTTCTAAAAATAATTCGACTTTACAATTTGAATAACATTTTTTCCTTTATATTGAATGAACAATCTTTATTTGTTGAAAATTTGTCTTTTCGGTTGAAAAATTCAGCATTTTAGTTGAAAATTCATGTCTCTGGTTTAAAAATTTGAGTATTTTGTTGAAAATTATTTTTTTTTAAAAGTTAATTTTTTTACTGAAAATTTAAATTCTTCCGTTTTTGTTTAAAAATTCATCTCTCTGGTTTGAAAATTCGTTTTTTTTTTCGTTGAAAACTTTGGTTTCAAACTAAAAATGGAACTTTTTTATGTTTGGTTGCAAAATTACACTTTTATTGAAAATTCACATTTTTGGGGTGAAAATGTTTACAGAAAATTTGTCGTTTAGTTTGAATGTTTAACAAATTGAATGAATTTTTTTTCTTCCTTGTCTAAAAAATCTTTATTGGCTGAAAATTCATCTCTTTAGCTTTTTTTTTGAAAATTAATTTTTTAACTGAAAATTCAAGTTTTCCATTTTTTTAAATGTTTTTTAAATTATAAATTCGACGGTTAGGCCACAAGGGCCTATCCACAATTTCTCAATTTTACAGAAGGAACAAAAAACAAGTTCTCAAAAATAAAATTTTCATTTTAAATAAAAACAAGGAAGCATTTTTAAAATAAACCTGTACTGAATTGAACCTTCAATCTTTAAAGTTTGACTGGAAAATATTATTAGATTCTGAGAAAATGTAAGAAGAAATTATATTTTTTTGCTCGACGCGCACTTTTTTTCAAATTTGGACAGTGATAAAAAATCAAATTATCAATTTAGAAACAAATTAAAAATGGTCTTTTTAGCTATTGAGTTGTTGAATAATAATATAATAATCGTTAATTCTAATAAATAATTTTTTTAAATTAAATAATAATTAACAAAAAACATTAATATTAATATGTTCATAAGCAACAGTGTATTTGTTTATGAAAAATTGTAAAAAACATTGGCAAGACATTTACAGTCAATCCCGTTAAAAAATTGAATATATTTACTAAAAAAGTTAAAAAGTGCATTTGTTTATAAAAAATATTCAAAAAATTATTCAAATTTGAGAAAATTATAATTAGAGATCGATTTGTCTTACTTTTCACACAAAAACAATATAATTGAAGTTGTTAAAAATTACAAATTTCAATAAAATGTTTAATAATTTATTTATAACAATACAGCAGATTTTGCATTGATTCGATAGCCCTGAAAATCACTGCTGGATATTTCCTGGTCACATTTTTCATTTATCTATAAAAATATGTTTCCTACCTAGATTGCTTTCAAGCAGATGTTTAATAAAAACTTAATGGCCGAAGCTATTTCGTTTTTATTAAAGTAATTATTTTTAAGATTTCATTAAAGAGAGTAATGAAGCTGTTCCTCGCAAGTAGTAAAAGTCATAAAAGTTAAGTTGAAAATACTTTAATAGTTCTTTTATAATAATCCACTTTATTTTCTAAAATGTATGGGTAATCTACACAAATAATTAATTTTATAACAGTTTCAAAGATAGATTAATTTTTTTTAATTATGGTTAAAACGTGAATACAATTTTATTAAATTTACAGAGATTAAAAAATTACATGTTAAACATTTAAAAGGAATTTTCATCAAAATAGTTGTAGCCTGAACCAAATAGTTGAATTTTAACTAAAGATCGATTTTCAGCCAAAAATGGAATAGTTCATTTTTTAATTAACAAAATTAATTTTCTACTGGAATGATGAATCTTGAATTAAAAAAAAAATGAATTTTTAACAAAGTGGTTCCACTTTCAACCAAGTAGTTTATTTTTCAATAAAAAAAGATGAATTCTCAACAAGAAAGATAACAATTGAAATTTCGACCAAAATAAATGAATTTTCAACAAAATAAATGGATTTTCAACAAAAAAGTTGAATTTTCCATTTTAAACCAAAAATTGAATTTTTATCAAAGTAGTTGCACTTTCAACCAAGTAGTTGAATTTTCAACTAAAAAAAATGAATCCTCAACGAAAAATCTGATAGTTCATATTACAATAAAAATTTTTTTAAATTTAAAATCAAAAAGAGTTGAACTCATCCAAAACACGAATTTTCAACAAAATAGTTACAATCTCAACCAAAAAAATTTTAATTTTAAACAAAACAGTTGCAATTTTAATTTTCAAATGAAAAAGACGAATTTTCAAAAAAATTGTTGAATTTTCAACAAATAAAGATTTTTCAGTCAAGAAAGGAAAAAAAATGTTGGCAAATTATAATTCGAAAGAAAAAATAATTTTTATACAAAATAAAAATTTTGATTGTCTATTTATTTTTTAATTCTCTTTATTTATTTGCTCGAATCTTATATAAATATAATTCTCCGAGGTTTATCAAGGAAATCCAAAAAAATTATTGAAGATTTCAGATATGTCGAAATAGTGTCTAGTTTAAAAGATATTTAGGACTTTTTGACTCTTGGCAAAAATTAATAAATATTTTAGGAAATCTTTCATAGTTAAAATTTGTTTTTCAATCTGTTCCAAAGTTATAAAATTAAAAAATATTTTTTTAACTCATTCGAATTTTTCCTGAAATTGTCTTTAAATCTTCAGGATTCGTTTTAAATAATTCAAGAAATCCTTAAGTTTTAAACAAATTTTGCAAAATTAAAAAAAATTGCTTTCAAATCTTCCAGGTTCTTTTGTGATAATTTTGAAAATCTTTTAGAAAAAATAAAAAAATAATTGATATATTTACCGAAATAATTTAATTTTAAATTAAGAACAGTGGAATTCAACAACAACAAAGAAGAATTTTAGTTAAAAATTTAACTATTTGGTTAAAAAATTATCTTTTTTAGTTAAAAATCCATGTATTCTGTTCAAAATTCGTGTTTTTTTTATAAATTTAAACTTCCTAGGCAAAAATTTATATTTTTCGTTAAAAAATCACCTCTTTGGTTTACAATTGAACCATTTGGATGGAAACTCATATTTTTTAATTGCATTCAATTGTTTTTTATTCAAATAGAAATCTTTATTGGTTGAAGTATTATCATTATTGAACTACTTTTTTAAAAATTCATTTTTTGTGTGAATATTTATCATTTCAGTTGAAAATTCATCTTTAGAGTGGAAAATTTAAATAATTTTTTTTTTCAAGCTGAAAATATAATTATTCCATTTTGGGTTGCAAATTTATATTTTTAATTAAAAATTGATCTTTTCTATCTGGAAATTCAACTAATTGGTGGAAAATTCATGTATTTTTTCAAGGATTCAACTATTTCGCTGAAAATCAGTATTTATTTAAACTTAAAATAGTTTTTGGCTGAAATATCAAGTATTACAGGTTTTTTTGTTATATAGATTATATAGCTGAAAATTAACTTTTTTGTCAAAAATTAAATTATTTTATAGTAAAGAAGACTTTTTGTTTGAAAATTCATATTTTTGGTAGAAAATTCAAGTATTTGGTTGAAAAATAAAAAATTCATTTGAAAAATTAACTACTTGGTAGAAAATAAACTTTTTTGTCGAAAATTCATAGTGTCGGGTGGAAAATTTAACTTTTTTGTGGAAAATTCATCTACGTTGTTGAAAATTCGTCCCTTTTGGTAAAAAATTGATCTTCTTTGTAAATTCATCTTTTTGGCCGTGGATTTAACTATTTTCTTAATAATTTGTCTTTTTTCATTCAATTCAACTGGTAAAAAAATCGTGTTTTTGTTGAAAATTAAATTTTTTTAACTGAAAATGTAGCTATTCCATTTTTAGATGATAACTTATCTTTCTTAGTTAAAAATTCAACTATTTTGGTAGAAAATTCACCTATTTTGTTAACATAAACTATTTATTTGAAAAATTAACTGTATGTATGTATGTATACCATTAAGCCATTTCCCTTTCGGGGTAGGCGTGACACTACCCGATTCGGGTAGTGTTTCTAGGTTGATAACTTGTAGTAAATAACTACAAGTGTGGGCTCACCACACCCACGATGTGCCAACAGCACTCAGTTTTCTCGAATGGTCACCCATCCAAGTGCTAACCGCGCCCAAAGCTGCTTAACTTCAGTGATCTGACGAGAACTGGTTTTTTCAGCGTGGTATGGCTGTTGGCCTACTACTACTTGGTCAAAATTAGTTTTCTTGTTAAAAATTAATTTTTTTGTTCAAATTTATTTTTTTAATTAATTTTTATGCTAAAAATTTATTTTTTTAAAGTGAAAATGTAACTATTCCATTTTTTGATGAAAACCTATATTTTTTAGTCGGAAATTTTAATATTTGGTTGAAAATCCAACTGTTTTGTGGAAAATTCATCTATTATATGGAAAATTCGTTTTTTTTTCATACAAAATTTATCTTCTTTTTCGAAAATTCATCTTTTTGGCTGTGGATTCAACTATTACCTAAAAATTGATCCTGTTTCTTCAATTTAAATAGTAGAAATTCGTACCAGGTAAAAAATTAGTTTTTCCGTTAAAAATGATATTTTTTGTTTAAAAATACTTATCTTTCTTAGTTGAGAATTCAACTATTTTAGTAGAAAATGTGACTATTTGGTTAAAAATTAAACTGCTTTCTGGTAAATCCACCTATTTTGTTGAAAATTCGTTTTTTCTTTGTTTATTTTAATCGTTAGAAAAATTCATTTTGTTTTGTTGGAAATTAATTTTTTAAACTAAAAGTGTAACTAATCCATTTTTTGATGAAAACCTATATTTCTTAGCCAAAAATTCAAATATTTGGTTGAAAATTCATGTATTTTTTTGAAAAATTGTCTTTTTCGGTAGAAAATTAATATTCTTTTTTGATAATTCATATTTTTAGCTGTGGGTTCAATTATTTTGTTAAAAATTCGTCTTATTCGGTTCAATTGAACTAGTAGAAAAATTTTTATGTTTCGTTTGAAAATTAATTTTTCAAAGTGAAAATATAAATATTTCATTTTTGATTTAAAGCTTA
>CAKNYM010051496.1:39181-62300 GCA_932195095.1 Andricus curvator
ATTTTTGGAAATTCATATTTTTGGCTGTGGGTTCAATTATTTTGTTAGAAATTCGCGTTATCCGGTTCAATTGAACTGGTCGAAATTTTTTTTTTTTTTTGGTAAAAATTAATTTTTTTAACTAAAAATGTAAATATTCTATTTTTGGTTGAAAACTTATATTTTCATTTGAAAATTCAACTATTTTTGTAGAAAATTCTGAGTTTCGGGTGAAAAATTCAACTGTTTTGTGGAAAATTCATGTATTTTGTTAATATTCGTCTTTTTTGGTTGAATTCGTTTTTTTTGTTGTTAGAAATTGATTTTTTAACCTGAAAATGTACTTTTCCAGTTTTGGTGCAAAGCTTATATTTTTAGTTGAAAATTCAACTTCTTTTTTTAGAATATTCAATTTAATTAATAGTTCATTTTTCATCAAAAAGATCAATTTTCTACTAAAATGATGAATCTTTATTAAAAAAATTTTTTTAACATAGTAGTTCAACTTTCAACCAAGTAGTTGAATTTTCAATTTAAAAAAATAATTATCAGCAAAAAGAGTAATAAATGATATTTCAACCAAAAATGGAATTGTTCAATTTTTATTAGGAAAATCAAATTTTCAAAAAAAAAAAAAAAAAGAAAAAATTCTAGTTTGGAACAAATAGTTCAATTTTCATCAAAAAGATTGATTTTCTACTAAAATGATGAATTATCAAACCAAAAAAGTGAATTTTTAACTAATTGTAAGTAGTTCAGCTAAGTAGTTGAATTTTCAATCGAAAAGGATGAATCATCAACAAAAAATATAATAATTGATATTTTAACCAAAAAAGATTTAATTTTAAATAAAAACAGTTCATTTCAATCAAGACAACCAAACAGTTGAAGTTTCATTCAAAAAATTTATTCCATTTTTGGTTCGAAACTTATATTTTCATTTCAAAATTCAACTATTTTTGTAGAAAATTTAATTATTTGGTTAAAAAATCAACTACTTATTTGAAAAATTAACTACTTGGTAGAAATTTAACTTTTTCGTTAAAAATTCGTTGTGTCGGGTGGAAAATTCAACTGTTTTGTGGAAATTCATGTTTTTTTTTTAAATTGTCTTTTTCGGTGGAAAATTAATATTCTTTTTTGAAAATTTATATTTTTGGCTGTGGGTTCAATTATTTTGTTAAAAATTCGTTTTATTCGGTTCAATTGAATTGGTCGAAATTTTTTTTTTTTATTAATTTTTTAAAGCGAAAATATAACTATTTCATTTTTGGTTTAAAACTTATCTCTTTTTTTAGTCTAAAATTCAACTATTTGGTTTAAAATTCAACTATTTTTGTAAAAAATTTAATTATTTGGTTAAAAAATTAACTACTTGGTAGAAATTTAACTTTCTTGTTGGAAATTTATTGTGTCGGCTGGAAAATTCAACTGTTTTGTGGAAAACTCATGTATTGTTTTGAAAAAATGTATTTTATGGTTCAATTAGTTTTTTTGGTTAAAAATTAATTTTTTAAACTAAAAATATAACTATTTTTCGGTTTAAAACTTATATTTTTTGTTCAAAATTTAACTTTTTTTTGAAGAAAATTTGATCATTTGTTTACAAAATTAACTGTTTATTTGAAAAATTTAATACTTGGTAGAAATTTAACTTTTTTGTTGAAAATTCTTAGTGTCGGGTGAAAAATTCAACTGTTTTGTGGAAAATTAATGTATTTTGTTAAATTTCGTCTTTTTTGGTTCAATTCGTTTTTTGTCGTTAAAAATTAATTTTTTAAACTGAAAATGTAGGTGAAAACTAATATTTTCATTTGAAAATGCAACTATTTTTTTAGAAAATTTAATTATTTGGTTAAAAAATCAACTATTTATTTGATAAATTAACTACTTGGTAGAAATTTAATTTTTTCGTTAAAAATTCGCTGTGTCAAAAATTCAACTCTTTTGTGGAAAATTCATGTATTTTGTTAAAAAATCGTCTTTTCGGTTCAATTCGTTTTTCTTTCGGTTGATAATTATTTTTTTTAAACTGGAAATGTAGCTATTCCATTTTTAGATGATAACTTATCTTTTTTAGTTAAAAACCTATCTTTCTTAGTTAAAAATTCAACTATCGGTAGAAAATTCCACTATTTCGTTAAAATAAACTATTTTTTTTTAAATTAAGTACGTGGTTATAAATATTTCAAAATTTGTAATGTGGTTTATGGATGACCCCTTAAAAAATGTAATAGCAGAGAAAGCTTATAGCCAATGAAAGAAGATGAGGTCATTTGCATATGAAAAGGCACAAGAAAGCAGTAAAAAGAGAATGTATTTCAAATGAATCTTAGCATTGTTTAAAGCGACAATGAACAAGGAAGAGCTAATAAAGTTGTTAAAAGAGGGTATATAAAAAAAGTCAAAGAAAGTCATTCATGAAAAGAAACGACTAAAAAATGTAAATGTCAGTCAAACTAATTATAAATCCAGCGAGCTGCTCATAAAACATGCCACATGTTTAAAAAAAATAGAGTAAAAATTTTAAACAAATTTGTAGTAAAATAACTGAATTTAGAATTTTTGGATTGTCTTCTTGTAAGAAAAAAAATTTGGAAACTTGGGGAACATATTGTGCATTATTGAACATATTGGGGAACATATTGTGTATTATTGAACATATTGGGGAACATATTGTGTATTATCAATTTTTTAAATTTTCGTCGAAGCTTATAATTTTATTTTTAAGTAGCTAATTCATATAAATTTCTTTTTACAGTTTTTAATAACTAACTGTGTATTTCGGTATTTTAACCTGCATTACATTTTTATTTTTACAATTTGATTTTTTTAAACGAATCTTCTAAATAAACCTTGGAATACTTCTTTGATTATTATTTATAACTCTAGTTTATTGTATAGTCTCAACTTTTAATTAATTTTTACTCAACAAAATTAATTTTCTACTAAAATAATAAATCTTTGACAAAAAAAAAATAATTTTCAACCAAAAAACAATATTTTAAATTAAAAACGATGGAATTCAACCAAAGAAGAAGAATTTTCATCAAAATAGTTGAAGCTTCAATACAATAGTTTAATTTTTAACTAAAAAAGATCCATTTTCACAAAAAAGAAATAGTTTAATTTTCAATCAACAAAATTAATATTCAACCAAAAAATTCGAATTTTGAACCAAATAGTTCAATTTTTACTGAAAAGATTCATTTTCTACTAAAATGGTGAATCTTTATTTTTAAAAATGAATTTTTTACAAAGTCTTTTAACTTTCAACCAAGTAATAATTGAACTTTCATCAAGAAAGTATTTTAATTTTTATTAAAAACCAATTGATATTTTAACCAAAACAAAATTTAATTTGTTCTTTAAAACAGTGGAATTCAAGTAAAAAAGACGAAATTTCAACAAAATAGTTGAAGCCTCAAACAAATAGTTGCACTTTTAACTAAAAAAGATCAATTTTCAACCAAAAATGGAATAGTTCAATTTTCAATTAACAAAATTAATTTTCTAAACAAAATTCAAATTTTGAACAAAATAGTTTAATTTTCACCGAAAAGATCAATTTTTTATCAAAATGATGAATCTTCAACCAAACAAAAAGAGTTCAACCAAAAAAAATGTTAAATTTTCAACCGAGTAGTTGAATTATTTTATTTAAGTAAATTTAAAGTAAATTAGTATTCTATTGTTGGAAATAGTTTTCAATATACTAAATATTAATAATTAAAAATCAAATAATAATAATAATAAAATAAATAAATTAATTAAATTATAATATAAAAATATTTTTGAATTTTTGAAAACAAATCTTTAATTAGTATTATAAATTATATAATAATAATAGTAAATTAGAATAATATTAGTAGTTGAACTGAAAAATATTTTTAATTCTAATAAAAAACAATTGATGTTTTATCAAAAAAAAAATGTAAATTTAAATTGAGAACAGTGAAATACAACCAAAAAAGACGAATGTGGAACAGTTGAAAATAGTTGAATTTTTAACTAAAAAGATAAATCTTCAACCAAAATTAGAATAGTTCAATTTTCAAGTAAAAAAATAATTTTAACAAAAATACGAATTTTGAATAAAATAGTTCATTTTTCACCAAAAAGATTAATTTTCTACTAAAATGATGAATCTTTGATAAAAAAAATTGTTAACAGAGTAGTTCAACTTTCAACGCAGTAGTTGAATTTTCAATTAAAAAAAAAATTATCCGCAAAAAGAGTAATAAATGATATTTCAACCAAAAATGGGATAGTTCAATTTTCAATTAGGAAACTTAAATTTTCAAAAAAAAAAAAAGAAAAAATACTAATTTGGAACAAAATAGTTCAATTTTCATCAAAAATATTAATTTTCTACTAAAATGATGAATTATTAGCAGTAGTTGAATTTTCAATCAAAAAAGATGAATTATCAACAAAAAATATAATAATTGATATTTTAACGAAAAAAGATTTAATTTTTAATAAAAAACAGTTCATTTCAATCAAGAAAACCAAACAGTTGAAGTTTCATTCAAAAAAATTATTTTAAATAAAAAAAAACGAATAACACAACAGTAATTTGGTGATTGTGAATTCTCCTTTGTTAAAGCTCCTTCGGTTGTTACATTCTTTAAAATTAATTTTTTTTACTGAAAATTTAACTTTTCCATTTTTCGTTGAAAATTTATCTTTTCTAGTTGAAAATTCAACTATTGGTTTCAAAATTCATGTACTTTGTTGAAAATACGTTTTTTTTTGCTAAAGTATCATTTATTTTTAGGTAGAAATTCAACTTTTTTTTGTGGAAGTTTAATTTTTTTTTTATTGAAAAATTGACTATTTCGTTAAAAATTCCCCTTTTTAGGTATAGCAAAAAAAATGGAAATTTTTTTTGTTTCTATTTAAAATTAATTTTTTGAACTAAAAATGTAACTATTCCATTTTTGGTTGAAAATTAATATTTTTAAGCTGAAAATTCGTCTTTTTTGGTAGAAAACTAATCTTCTTGATAGAAATTAGCTCGTTTTTTATTTAAAATACAACTGTTTGGTTGAAAATTAATTTCTTTGTTGAAAATTCATATTTTCGTGTTGAAAATTAAATTTTACAGAAAATTTGTCTTTTTGTTTGAATGTTCAAGAATTTGGAAAATTTGGATAAATTTTTTTTCCTTCACAGAATAATCTTCAGTTTTTGAAAATTCAACTTTGAAAATTCATCTCTTGAAAATTAAACTATTTTCTTGAAAATACGTCTTTTTAGCAAAAAAAATTATTATTGGCGGGTTAGAAATTTAACGGTTTTGCAGAAAAATCGTCTGTTTGGTTGAAAATCGGTTTATTTTGGTTGGAAGATGCATTTTTTTCTTAAAAATTAATTTAGTTGAAAACTCATATCTTTGATTCAAATACTATATATGTTGTTGAATTTTTTTTCAATTCATTTTTGTTCATTAAAAATTTAACTTTTTCATTTCTGGTTGAAAGTTTATCTCTTTTAGTTAAAAATTCAACTACTTGTTTTAAAATTCATATACTTTGTTGAAAAATCGTCTTTTTGGTTGGAAATGAAACTATTTGGTTGAAAAGTTAACATTTTTGTTCAAAATTCATTTTTTGTTGTTGTTGAAATATTATTCATTTTTTGGTTTAAAATTCAACTAGTTTTGGTAAGTAGTTAATATTTTTTTATTGAAAATTTGACTATTTGATTGAAAACTATAATTGAAAGGAGGTAGGTAGTCTCTCGAGTCACGACTCATGACGTTTATCGCATCTGTTTACATTATCGATGAGAATATTCATACTGATAAGTTACTGCAATCGTACAGAATTCAGCTGGGTCTCATTTTTGTTTTTTGAAAAATTTAACTACAAGTTGCTTTTTTATTTTAGTAACATTTCCGACGACTATGAATTCTTTCAAATTCAAACTATTTTTGAAATCTTAAGCAACTGAAAATATGATTTCATCCCGAGTTAATTATTTTTAAATAAAAAATTGCAATTTTAGTTAATATTTTCGCTCATTTCTAGTTTTGGCGGATAGTTAATATTTTTTTATTGACAATTTGACTATTTGATTGAAAATTATATTTGAAAGGAGGTAGGTAGTCTCTCGAGTCACGACTCACGACGTTTATCGCATCTGTTTACATTATCGATGAGAATATTCATACTGATAAGTTACTGCGGCCGTACAGAATTCGGCTAGGGCTCATTTTTGTTTTTTGAAAAATTTAACTACAAGTTGTTGTTTTTTTTTTCATTTTAGTAACATTTTCGACGATTATGGCTACTGTCAAATTCAATTTTTGAAATCTTGAGCAATTCAAAATATGATTTCATCCTGGGTTAATTATTTTTAAATAAAAAATTATTTTTTTGTTTTTTCTGTTGACTGAAAAGTATTTTACAATTGAAAACTCAACTATACTGGAAAATTTGTCTTTTTTGGTTGAATTTGACTGTTTTTTTATTTAAAATTAAAACCTTTTCTGGTTGAAAATTCATATTTTTCCTTGAAAATTTAACAGCTTGTTTCAAATTTGTTTTCTCTGTTGGCTGAAAAGTATTTTTCAATGGAAAACTCAACTATTCTTGAAAATTTGTCTTTTTGGTTAAATTTGACTGTTTTTTATTTAAAATTAAAACCTTTTTTGGTTGAAATTTCAATTATATTACATTGTTCTTTTGTTAAAAATTAACTCTTTTCGTTAAAGATTCATTATTTTTAATAAAAAATTCATCATTGATTGAAAATTTAACGACCTTGTTGAAAATCAATTTTTCTAACTAAAAATTTAACTATACCAGTTGAAAATTTAACTACTTTGTTGAAAATTCGTTTGTTTTGTTAGAAATTAGTTTTTTTAACAAAAAATTCAACTATTCTATTTCTGGTTAAAAATGTATCTTTTTTGGACGGAAATTTAAGTGTTTGATTGATAATTGATCTCTTTTATTTAAAAATTGAAATATTTGGTGAACATTTTTCGTACCTTTTTTGTATGAAATTCAACTTTTCCAGTTGAAGATTCATCATTTTAGTTGAAAATTGAACTGATTGATTAAAAATCTGCTTTTTTGTTAAAAATTAATTTGTTTAACTTAACGTTTAACTATTCTATTGTTTGTTGGAAATTCTTTTCTTTTTTTCGTAAAATTCAACTATTGGTTAAAAATTTATCATTTTCAGTTGCAAATTCAACCATTTTAGTTGAATATTCATCACTTTAGTAGAAAATTTATTTGTTTGGTTTAAAATTCAATTATTGCAGTTGCAGATCCATCACTCGATTTGAAAATTGATCACTTTGGTTGAAAATTCAACTATTTTGTTGAAAATCCGTTCTTATTGGTTTAAAATTAATTTGTTTTACTTAAAGTTTAAGTATTATATAATAATAATGAGATATCAAAACATTTCAAAGATTTGTAACAATTTCAAGATTTTTTAGAAGACCTCAAAGGATATCACCAATATTTCAAAGATTTCATATAAATTTCATAAATATTTCAAGAGTTTCAAAGATTTCAAAAAATATCGAAGATTTTAAACAATTTAAAAATTTTGTAGAAGATTTCAAAAGCTTTCACAAAGATTTTTAATATTTCAATGATTTGAATCAAATACAAAAGATTTCAGAAAGATTTCAAATATTTTAATGATTCCAAATTAATACAAAAGATTTCAATGAATTTAAAAGGATTTCAAAAGATTTCGAAGATTTTAAAAAAGCGTATACACCAGATTTCCAAGATTTCGAACATTTCACAGAGATTTCAAAAGTTTCTAAAAATTTTAAGGATTTTAAAGATTTTGAGAAGGGTTTCATAAAAATATTTCAAAGAATTCTGCAAAGGTACAGTAAACCAGATTTTAAAGATTTCAAAACGTTTCAAAGATTTGAAATGATCTCAAATTTTTTTAGAAGATTTGAAAAGGTTTCGCAAAGATTTCAAATATTTTAATGATTCCAAATTAATACAAAAGATTTCAGAAAGATTTCACGAATATTTTGAAGAATTAATTAATTCTTTTAATTGAAGATTCATTATTTTAATTGCAAATTCATCTCTGATTGGAAATTTAAATTTGAAGACCTTGTTGAAAATCACTTTTTCTAACTGAAAATTCAAATATTTCAATTGAAAATGTAACTACTTTGTTGAAAATTCGTTTGTTTTGTTAGAAATCAGTTTTTTTAACAGAAAATTCAAATATTCTATTTTTGGTTAAAAACGTATCTTTTTTGGACGAAAATTTAACTGTTTGATTGATAATTGATCTTTTTTATTTTCATTTACATTTCTTTATTCAACTTTTCCAGTTGAAGATTCATCATTTTAGTTGAAAATTCATCACATCCTGCGAAATTAAAAAAATTGCCTTAAAATCTTCCAGGATATTATTTTTACAGTTTTGGAAACCTTTTGAAATCTTTTTAAATATTCTCTTGAAATTAATTTTCCAAAAAATGAAATCATTTTCAATTTTTCAAGGAATTTTAATCAATTTTTTTATTATTTTGAATCTTCTTAAAATGCTTGAAAAGCTTCTATATTTTTCGTTTGAAATCTTAAAAAATCTACATTTTGTTTTACATTTTTTTAACATCTTTTCAAGTTTCACATTATTTTTGAATCTGTTCAAAACTTCTAAATATCTTTTAAACTTATACCAATTTTTTCCAAATTTATAACTGTTTAATTTTTATTTATTTATCAAAATTTTCTTTTATTTTGAAATATTCTTAAATATTCTATTAAAATTAATTTTAAAAAAAAATCATTTAAAATTTTCCCAGGAATCTCAAGAAATCCTTAAAAGCTTCAAAATTTTATTTAAAAACGTCTACATATCTCCTCAACGTACTCGATTTTTTCTAAATGAATACATTTTTATATGTATTTACACAACAAAATTCAACATTTTCACTTAGAAATAAAATTTTCTTGAATTAGAACAGTTAAAATTAATTTCTAATGAACAGTCCAACATTGCTGACTATTAAAAAATTGTTCTTTTTCTTGGTTAAAAATTTTCAAATTGATTTCGTTAAAAATGGTATATTTTAGACTGAAACAACAGATAGTTTATAAAATTTGAATCGGAAGTTTACATTTGATTAGTAACTACTAAGGCTTTGGAATTAAAACAGTTCAATTTTTAACGTAAAAATCTGTATACTACAGTCCAATTTTTAAAATCAATCATTGAAAAACTGCATTTTGAAATTTTTTGAATTGAAAATGTACCCTTAAAAATGAAAATCTAAAATGGAAAATTTTGATAGTAAAAGATTTTAGAATTACAAATTGTAAACTGAATGATTTCATAATTGAAAAAGTTAACAATGCAACTTAGCATTAAAAAAAAGTTGAAATCAAACTTATTTTAAATTGCATTATATATCTTGTGATATGAAGCTTGTCAAAAAATAAATTCACTCTAATTTCCCGGTCTCAGAAAATTCGCAGGCAATTCCCGGTTTCCCGGTCCTAGCGGCCACCCTGAATTATGATGTTTCAGAATATAATTATGCTTCTTCAATGATAATACTTATTTCGTGCGTGGTTAACAATTTTTCTTCAAAGAAACAATTAAAATAATATATAGTTCAATAATTCTAACATTGATGTCTTTTGATTAAATTTCTATTCAATACAGTAAACACACTTTAATGTTTTTAAAAATATTGATAAATTGAAATTTAAGAATTTTAAATAAGATTAAAATCAAATTAAAAATCCCATGTAACGTCCAATAATCACGTTAATGTATAGAAACAAACAAATTGGTTTCTTTGCACAAAAATAAAAAAGAGGAAAGAAAAATGAGAAGGCAACCAAACAAATCCCCTTCCTTCTCTTTTTTATTTCTTTCGTCTCTTTTATTTTTATTATTATGCTACTCTTATATTTATCACATTACTTTTTCCAGAATTCCTCTTCAATCAATCCATATGTTTTGCCTAAGCTCCCAACAAATCTGAATTCCATGCTCTATATTCTGCAATATAAAGTCAGAAGGAGAGAGACGTGTTGGTGCTCAATAGGAGAAAATTCGTTGCTCACTGGGGTGTAGACTTACTGGGCAGAACTAACAATAAACCCTCAAAGGAGAATTTCCATTTTTATTCCGAGAGAATTGTGGAGGAATATCCTTGCTTAAAGGACAGATTAGGTGCAGGCTCTCGAAGAGAAAATGTAAAATTTTAATTTTTTCCTCATAGTTACTTACTTCTTTTTTCTTGTATTGAAGAAATTAATATTATTTTACTTTCTGCAGGGTACAATGTCGAAGAATCTGAGCACATATACGAGAAACCACCACTTCTCTCTTAAAGTGTCCAACAGAAAAACCGACGAAATGTTCAAGACGTTCCTCATTGTTAAGTCCAATTCCAATGTGTAATGTTTATTTTTCAATTTATATATCTGATAGTCTCCATCTGCTCTTATTTGGTTGCTTCAAATTTTTTGCAATGTGCTGTAATGTTTTGTTATAATTTGATTTTACAGCGCAAATAAACAAGATACTTTGAAAGAAGAAGAGGAAAAGGAGCAGGACCTAATGAATGACGAGATCAAAAAATCAGTCCAAAAAAGTTCAATGAGGGGTGTTGGAAATGTTTTCGATTCTGACGATTTTCGAGAGTAACGCTGGTAACGTTTGCTTGCTGTAGGCCGCTCATATTCAACAGTAGTGTGTGTCTGTGTGTGGTACTGCATTTGAAATCAGTGATGCCAACTGAGTCGCCTTTATCTGCGCATGTTTGAATTGTAATATAGTTGATTGGCTGTAGTAAGCGCCTGTATTTGAATTCCCAATGAGGACGCGAACTAGAACCAATAAGCGCCATTCAGTCGAAGCATGCGCATGTCAAGGTGGTCTTTTCGGGATCACTGTGGGAAATAGTAATTGAATCGAATCGTAGTTCGAGGTCGATAATACGACACGTATTTTTTCGTATTTGGTAATGCGCGGCTCAGTGTTGCCAACCGTTGCATGGTAAAGTCTGTGAAAGGAGTAATGAACCATAACCTCAATTGTGATGGTAGTCCGTTTTTAAACTTTTTACGCAAACAAGAAATTTTCAAATTAATCATTTTTACGCTCTGTAACTGTGATTTCTATTATAATTTAATTATAGTTATCATATTAAATACCATTTGTGAAACTCG
Organism: Andricus curvator; assembly: GCA_932195095.1. Taxonomy (NCBI): domain Eukaryota; kingdom Metazoa; phylum Arthropoda; class Insecta; order Hymenoptera; family Cynipidae; genus Andricus; species Andricus curvator. Next base: position 50,350 of record CAKNYM010051496.1, read on the forward strand.
TGTACGTTTCGGTTCTACTTTCCTTATGGGATTGAAATCTCCATTTCCTTATAGTGACACATTCGAATTTTTTTTTTTCGGTTTGAATAGAAGTATATCAGAGATCTGTGTATGTCTACAGATCAAACATTTTATAATTTAAAAAGATCTTCAAATTAAGCATTTTTACGCTCTTAATGGGGACTCCTATTTAAAAAAACACCGATACTTTAAGGAATTGATTTTGGTAATTTGAAGGGATTTCAAAGAAGTTCAAAGACTATAAGGTATTTTTTTTAAATCCAAGGAATTTTCAAGATCTTCAAACAATTGCAAGGAATTTCAAAAGATTTCAAAGAACTTTAAATATTTTTAGGTATTATAAAATATTTTAAGGATTTTTTAATTGATTTCACTAACTTAATAGGATTTCAGAGGATTTAAAAAATCTCAATTGATTCTAAAAGATTTAAAATTGATATATTGTAGGAAAATATTTCAAAGAATTTCAGTAGATTCCAAGGAATTTTTCATTCATTTTAATAATTTGAAGGAATTTTAAAGGACTGGGAATATTTAAGGGCATTTGAAAAGAATCCAAAGCATTTGAAAGAGATGTCAATAATTTCAATAAATGCCAACAGATTTTAAAGGGTTTGAAATATTTTAACAGATTTCAAGGAATTTTCAACCGATTTTAGTAACTGAATTGATTCAAAAGGATTTTTCAAGAAATTTTTCAAGACTAGGAATATTTTAGGGTATTTCAAAAGAATCCAAGGTATTTCCAAGAGATTTCAACAATTTGAAGGAACTTCAAAAAAATGTAAAGAATTTGAAAACTTTTAGAGGTTTCTTAAAGATTCCAAGGATTTTTCATTTGATTTCAGTACTTTAATTGATTTCAGAGGATGTGCAATATTCTAGAGTAATTTAAAAGATTTCAAGGCATTTTGGAAAGCTTTAAAAAGTTTTAAGTGATTTTAAAAGTTTTGAAAGGCCTTGAAATATTTTGGGGAATTTCTAATGACTCCAAGGAATTTTTAATTTGGATAATTGGAAGGAATTTCAAAGGATTTGAAATATTTTAGGCTATTTTTTAAATTTTCATTTGATCTTAAAGAGATTAAAAAAATTTCAAGAATCCAAGGAATTTATTTCAGTAATTGATTTCAGAGGATTTCAAATATTTTTAAAATTTTAATTTGATTTTAAAGAGATTTAAAAAGTTTCAGGGAATTTTAAGAAAGTTTTAGGACTTGAAAACTTTTAGATTATTCTAAAAGATTCCTAGGAGTTTTCAATTGATTTCAGTAATTTAATTGATTTCATAGGATTGGAAATATTTTAGAGTATTTTAGAAGATTTCAAGGCATTTTCGAAAGCTTTAAAAAGTTTCAACTTTCGAGTAATTTTAAAATAATCAAAATAAATATGTAAGGAATTTGAAATAACTCCATGTCATTTCCAAGAGATTTCAATAATTTTGAGGAATTTCAAGAAATGTTAAAGGATTTGAGAACTGTAAGAGTATTTTAAAAGATGTCAAGACATTTTCGTAAGCTTTAAAAAGTTTCAAGTGATTTTTAAAGAATCAAAGGATTTCAATAATTTGAAAGAGTTTCAAAGGATTGGAAATATTTTAGGGTGCTTTTGAAAATTGCAAGGGATTTTGAAGAGTTTAACAGATTTCAGGGAATTCAAAAATATTGTGAAGAATTTTAAATATTTTAGGGTATTTTGAAAGATCCTAGGAATTTTTAAATTGATTCCAGTAATTTAATGTTACTAATAGGATTTGAATTATTTGATGGTATTTTAAAAGATCTAAAGCATTTTCAAGAGCTTTAGAATGTTTCAATTGATTTCCAAAGGTTTGAAAGGATTTGAAAACTTTAAGAGTATTTCAAAAGATTCTAAGGAATATTCAATTGGTTTCAGAGGATTTGAAATATTTTCGAGTATTTAAAAAGATTCTTAAGCATTTTCAAGAGATTTGAAAAAATTTGCATGGGTATAAAAGAGTTTTCTCAAATTTCCAAAATATAGATCGATTTAATAGGACCTGTGCCAGGTTTTAGGGTATATCAAAAGATTTCAAGGAATTTTCAATTTATTTTGGTAACCTGATAGGATTTGAAATGATTTAAAATATTATAGAGTATTTTTGAAGACTTTAATGCACTTTCAAGATATTATTAATTTTTTAAGGAATTTTAAAGGTTCTGAATGCCTTTAGGAGGGATGAAAAAGTTTTTCTGGGAGTTTAAAGAATTTTTTTACAACTTAGGAATATATGAAACTATTTCATAGGACTTGCGAGGTTTCAATATATTTTAGAATATTTAAATGAATTTTATGAGATTTCCGAAGATTTCAATGATTTTAACGGATTTTAAAAGCTCTCAAGGTATTTTCATAAATTTTCCAGGATTCAAGAAAATACTATAACATTTCGTATAATTTCACGAGATTTTATAATATTTCAATGTACTTTAAGGAATTCATTCACAAGAAGTGAGGGGTTTTGTGGGTTTTCACAGATTTGTAGAGATTTTCAAACATGTTTTGCAATTCATTTGAATTCACCCTGAATTGTTACTCATTCATTCAGAATTCTTTTATTACGTCTCTCGAATTTGGTTAATTTGCCTGCATTCTTTTAAATTAAATCAATAATTCTATTCAGTTCAATGGATATTTTTTTCAGTTTTCAGTTTGTGTTTAATTCGTCTTGAAGTGTTTTAAACTCATTTTGAATTCTTCAACATTCAATCAAATTCTTCTGAATTCCCTTGTATTTTTGCAAAATCATTTTAAACTTACTAAAATCAATTGCATTTTTTGTAGTTTTACATTTTTTCCAATTTATTTCCATGTTTTAAATTTGAACTTTATTTGTTTGAAGTTTTATGAATTTAATTTTTTGCAATACTTTCAAATCCAAAGGACATCAGTCACACTATTGATGCACAAATTTACTTTGAGTCACTTTTTGGATTAGAAATGAGTCTTGCTGCAAAAAAATTAGAATTAATCATTATTGCTGCGCACTCCCGAGATATTCTCTGGACATCTGCTTTTCGACAACTTCGCATTCAAAATACAATACTTTCGAATAATTTTCAATCCGACGTTTTTTGTAGGACAATTTCTCTGCTTTTCTCGGTTTGAATAGGTCACTATTTTTTAATAAATTAGGCTGTGGCCGCCCTTAGAATAATAAACTACAAATTCAGGCCTCGGGCTCAAAACACACTATTGACACTATTTGACTTTCTTTCAAGCGATGACCCTGTTTTCCTACTATTTTGAAAAAAATACACTAAAGACACTATTTTCCAATCAAAAACACGAATTTATCAACCAAGATAGATTTTTTGAAAAATAAAAAAATTACAGATTTTCGCAGAAGGAAAAAAAAATTGTTTGAAAAGTTTTTGTTTAATTTAGCTTTTAATAAGAAAGATACTGTAACGTTTATAAAGGCCTGGAAAGTTCTATCGACCGGATAATTTTCTTCTTATAATAAAAGAATTTAATCATTTTGACGTAAACAACAGATACGGTAACAATGTCCACACAAAAATGTTCATGTATAAGAAAGTTATACTAAAATACATTTTACTTTTTCTTAATAACGTGCATCATTTATGATTTATGATTTTTAAACTTTGTAAAGCTTATATAATAATGAAAATTAATATTATTCGTAGTATTTTTCAATTTGAAATTTATATGCTCATATACATGTTAAACCGAATAATTCACAATTTATTTTATAAATAACATTTCTTTTAATTTATAAAATAAAAAATATATAACGGCAATATAATTTACAAATAAGTTAAGTGTTAAACAAATTTGAGAGCCGATTATAATAAATTGAATTATAATTATATTCACAATTTCTTCAAGATGATAACGATGGCAGAATTTACCTATAAATAAATTATGAGAAATCCATTACTCCTTTCGCTTCAAGAGAGAAAAAATATGAAAAGGAGCTCCTTATTGAAGGCTACGTACATCATCCTGTAGTGCCTTCTAATTATTTTTTACGAATATTTTGTAACATTAATTGAATATAAATAACATAGAAAAAATAAGTATTTGGTTTATTCTTTTTCATAACAAAAATTAGTAGGCGCGCGCAAGATAGTAGTGGAATTAAAAAATTAGATTCCTGCAGTGCAGTTGTTGTTGAGTTCCCATATCTCCTCAATGCAGAAGTGGTAGGTTATAGGATTTATTTGTTGTAGTTTTTTCTAAGCAGCATATTTTTATTTTTTGACATTTCATTTCATGTTTTTTTTTCTTTAATAAGGTTTTAATTGAACTGAAAATGATGGTAAATATAAAAACTGATGAGCTGCTGACCAAGATGGATGAAACGATCCAGAAACTCGGGCTATACTTCAAACATTCCCTTGAGGACGGTGAGGCCTATACGGAGAGTCAGAAGAATCTTTTGTCTTTTTTGAAAATTTTGTAAGAAAAAAAATCAGAAAAAGCATTGGATTAAGTTGCACCCAATTATTCTAATGAATTATTCATGATTCACGAGGTGAGTTTAATTGTTTGCTTCTGTTTATTTTTTAAATATCATCATTTGTTTCAGGCATATCAACCACATCCGGAGAAGTTCCTGGCTTCGAAAGAGCATGAGGCCCCAATACTCATCATGTTTCAGGATAAGTCGTCAATCGTGTCTGCGTTCGTAATTGCTGATAGAAATATAGAAATCAAAGTAGAGCCACTGATGACCGTGAGCAAAGCTGCTCTTTGCTTGTTAGCCACCTACTATGCTTGGGATTCGGAATACCCTGAGAAGTATAAAGTCGTTCTGGAATTTTTCGACAAAAGGTTATTCGATAGGAAAATTAATAACAATAAGGTGCTTTCAAAGTTTTGGACAAGCTTTAGTATTCTCACTGATTAAATTAATCATTCAACTTATCTCTGTGTGTTAAAGTATTTCGCTATAGAAAATTTTTGAATAAATAATATTTTCTTCACAGGCAATTCAATTCTTTTCCAATTATGATTCCCTGTACAAAGCTCTTTCTTTCTCTTTTTAATTGCGGGTGTATGTGTTTCATAAAGATATTGTTTTCAATTGTAATTGTAAGTTTCTGTAGGGCAAATCCAAGTATTTAAATTTTAAACACTTGCTAATTCTAAACACTTTGGAAGTGTTTCAGAATTAAACACCTGATGATAATTGAACACATCAGCGCGTCTGAAAAATAAACACTTGCAGTGTTTAAAATATTTAGACATCTTTAAGTGTTTAAAAAACGAGGACAGGGAAAAAAACACTTAAGCGTTTAAAAATAAGAAACTCTGTTTTTACAGTGGAATCTTCATTGGCAAGAGTCGTAACAACATTGGTTGTAACATTGATATATGTATATAGTGAACTTCAATTGTCTGATTTTAAAAATTCGAGTCTGGGATCCGCCTGACCTTTACCTATATTCCATTTTATGAGAAAAGAAACTGAATGAACAACAAGAGGAATAATTATACTTTTGGTCTCAATTAAAATCGAATTAAAACCTGTGGTATCTTGAGTGAAAGCAAGGGACGTCACACCCAGCTAACCTGTTACTACCGTGAAAAGTTCCTAAGTGATCACATGTTATGAGAGGAATTGTTACTTGTATGTCAGCTTCCTAGCGGGTAACGGGCTTGTTTGTATCCGTTACCTGCCAGACTAGTAACATGGTAGTAACAGCCGGCAGCGATCTTAAACTTCGTGGGCATGCGCAATGAATAAGCATTCATTGGCTCCGTGATTTCCCGCATAATTTAAAAGTGCAAACTCAAATAGCTTTGACATTAATTTCCCTTAATCTTTGGCTTGTGCTTATTTTTTGTAGAACTTTTATAGGTTTACAATAATTGTGAACTCTTATCAATGACAACTCAGTAATGTGGCAAGTACTGATGATAATATACGCATAAAATTACAGCATTTGGCCAATTTTCAAGCAAGTTAGAACTATCGTTCGATTTAACTCGACTGTAAAATGTAACTTTCAAATATACGATAAAATTATTTTATAATTAATTTTTTTTTAATAGGCTTTTGTATTAAAGATCTGATGATGAAAAAATGTACTTTTCTGATAAGAGTAAAAGTAATTGCTAATTGCTGATCAGTGTAATTTCTAAAACCCAAAATTTTTAGCCTGAATAATTTAAAATTGAGAGATTCAAAATTCAAATATTGGAGACAAAAACTCCTTCAAAATGGTACAAAAACTAAACATTGCTAATACATACATCTTTAAAATTTGGAAACTGACAAGTTTCTAAGTTAAGCAATATCAACTTTTTTAGTTAAACTGGTTTCAAGATATATTTTTTTTAATTGAACACATTAATTTTAAATCAGTCGAAATTATATAAAATCAATTTTTTTTTTATTCAAAAAACATAATAGTTTAACATGTTTTTCTATTCTATGATATTTTACAACTTTTTCAATTAGTGTAATAAAATTTAGTATAATAAGTGTAATTTCTAAAAGCACCAAATTTTGAATATAAATCATTTAAAATCGAAAAATTTGAAATTATAATATTGTAGACTAAAAGTAAGTTAAAAAATAAATTTGATTTCTAAATGGTTCTAAGCAGTATTAATAAAAGAGAACATTTTTTATTGTAAATGGCCTATTAAAATTGGGAAATAATTCTGGTTTTTACATTTTGCTACCTCACTTGTAGCAGCAACCAAAAAATTACTGGTACTGACAATAATATTTCTGGGAAAATTTTAAATGATTTCGGTTTTATCTTGAAAGGTTAAGTTTTTACTTTTGAACATTTCAAATTATGTAGAAAAAGAATCTGGAAAATGATACGATAATTTTTTTAATTTTGCAGAATTTTAACAAATTTGAGGAAAAACAAATTGTTTCAACAGATATTCAGAAGTTTTCAAAAGATTAGAAAAGCATTTACATCTTGAGAATTGTGAAAGTTTTTAAGAAAATACAAAAATTTCTTAAGATTGTTAGCAAAATTTCAAATGATTATTTTCAAAAATTAATTTTCAGAGAATTATATTAAAAGATTTTAAAACATTTTAAAAAATTTCCAAAATCGTCAAAAAAGCATCTGGAATATTTTAAGGCAATTTGTTTAATTTTGAAAAATTTTTAAAAAGAATCGAATCATTTTAAAAAATATTTAGGAGGTGCACAAGTTTTAAAAAGCCTTAAAAGTAATTTTGAGTTTGAAAAGACTTTTAAAAATTTTTAACAAAATGTAGATTTAGGAAGATTTTGAAAAAATTAGAAGCTTTTTAAGAATTGTGAAAGGTTTCAAAACTATACAAAGAACTTTCTTAAGATTCCTCGCAAAATTTGAAATAATTTTTTAATTTTAAAATTAATTTTTAAAGAAAATTTTAACAGATTTCAAAAGGTTTCTAAAAATGTCGAAAAAACTATGGAAGATTTTAAGGCAATTTTTTTTAATTTTGGAAGATTTTTCCAAATTGTAAGAAAAATTTGAGTCTGTTTAAAATATAATTAGGAATTTTAGAAGTTTTGAAGAGATTAAAAATATTTTAAAATTTGAAAAGGTTTCTGAAAATTTATAAAATAGTTTTACGTTTCTTTCAAACTTTTAAAAGTCCTAAATATCCTTTGAGCGGACCCGATTTTTTCCAAAAATTTTGTAAAATCCTGTAATAAAGAAAAATTTCATCAAAATTTTCTAGTTTGTTTTTCAATACATCTGAAATCTTAAAAAATCGTTTTGAACTTTCTCAAGAATCTTAGAAAAATTACATTTATATAACTTAAGAACAAACTGATAATATTTACTTCCCCGTTCTCTTTTGTACTGTCAATAAAATTTAAAAACTCTTGAATTATAAACTTTTAAAATTGAAATTAAATTTTTTTTTTCAAACGCTAAATTATTTAAACGTATAAAATGAAAGGTATTAATACTTTTTAATTAACAATATTTTAATGAACTGCATTTATACTGCAAAATAACATTTAACTTTTATAAATTGTACAGTTCTAAGATTCAGATTCAGTTAAAAAAATATTAATTCACGTTATCGTTTTCAAAGCTGTAAATTGAACAATGAATCAATAAATTTGTAAATTTTCTAAATTATATCATTTGAAGCAGTTTTAAAATAGAAACATTAGAGACTTGAAAAATTAAAATTTTTTTTAACTAAACACTTTTAAATTCGAGTTTAAATTAGAAAGTACATCATATTTTCAGTAGTTTCAAATAAATATTAATTACTGATTGAATTTCTGTTTAATTCTCATTCATACATAAAAATTTTAATAATGGAAATATTTATATTTTATTTATTTATATTTATTAATAATTATTTATTTTATATATTTATTAATATTGGAAATATTTTTAAATATTCCCTGTAAATTATTTTTTTCAAATAAAAAATAATTTTTCGAGAAATATAAAAAAAAAATTTTTATTATCTTGAAACCTTTTAAAATACTTAAGAAACTTCAACATTTTATTTCAAAATCCTTTAAAAAACTTTAACATTTTGTTTCAAAATCTTCAAAAATCTACATTTTGTTTTAAAATTTTGAAATCTTTTCAAATTTAAATTATTCTGGAAATTTTTTTAAAACATCTAAATATCTGTTAAACGGATTCGAATTTTTCCTTAAATATTCAAAAAATCCTACAAAATAAAAATAAATGTATTGAAACCGTCCAGATTCTGTTTTGATAATTTTGGGAATCTTTTGAAATCTTAGGAATTATTTTCTTAAAATTAATTTTTCAAAGTAAAAAATCATTTTCCATTTTCCTAGGAATCTCGAAAAAATTTTGTTTAAACCTTTCAAAATTCTTAAAAAGCTTCTAATTGCTGCATATTGTTATGGATAAAATACGTATTGTAAAGAATATATAATTATGTATATATCTATTATTATGGAAAACATTTAGAGGCAGCTTTATATTTTCAACATAATAATATTAATAATTACACTTACTTTTTATAGAAAGAATTTATTAGAAGATAAATATTGTATTTAATTACATGAAATTTAATATTTAATTTGTATTTACATATAAATTTTGTTTCTAACCTCTAATGTCGTTTCTTTTTCGTGAAGTTTATGTTGAAAAATCTCGCTATTTCGATTATAAAATAGGTGTCCATATGTTATTTTACCAGTTTGGAAGTCTATAATATTAAATCACTTTCCCGGAAATTATTAATCATTTAATTATGTCCCATTCTAACATTTTTGCAAAAGTATTAATAATTTTTATTTCGAAACGCTGTGTGTTTTGAGGTTAATCTATGATTGCACGTAGTAATAATTACACTTTTTTGTACAGAAAGAATTCATTAGAATACAAATATTTTACTTAATTATTTGAAATCTAATATTTAATTTTTATTTAAAAATACACATTTTGGTTGTAACCTCTAATGTAATTTCTTTTTCGTAATAAGGGTTCAGCTGATGAATCTTGGTATTTCTTTAATGAAAGATATGTCCACATATTATTTCACTTTCCTGGAAATTATTTATTATTTAATTATGTCCCTTTCCAACATTTTTGGAATAGTATTAATAATTAAAATTCCGAAACGTTGTATATTTTGAGGTTAAGCTGTCATGGCACGTTGCGTTTCCAAAAATCATTTTGTTACAAGCATGTGATTACAATGGCAGGATAATGTTACCTGCTTCGCTTGTACCATGTTATTGCTTTGAGTGGGAAATATATTGTCACTGGGTGACCATCTGGGAAGTCACTAGTGACTGGTTTTCTGAATCTTGTTACAAACATGTGACTACTCAGACTAGTAACTGTGTTAGCTGGGCACTGTTATGGTCGCTTAAGTATCATCACGAACGAATCTAGAAGGGAGCTTTTGTGACAAGCCTAATCTTCCTTGATTAAAATGATAGCAGGGGCATATCACGAAAGAGTACTTAATCAAGAGAGTTATGTTCATCAAGTTCTCCATCAGACCATTAGGTTTAACATGAGGCTGTCTTCCTCCTCTTGCCTCGAGGGAACCTGGAAAAAGCAAGAAAAACTCCTCTATCTGATTTCTGATCTCGCTGAGATGCGGGCCATTTTCCTTGATTAGAATCTTTTTTTCTCATCTCCTAATCCCCATGTCGACCTGCTTATTTCAACATTTGTCTGTTGCCGGAAGATCTCTACTCTTATCTCCCTTGTAATACTGTCACGGGGTGTCCAGCGACCTTGAAAACCTTGAACACCTGGAATTTTTCATGATTTCTGTTTAAGCTTTGAAAACCTGGAAATTTTCTTGAATTTTTCAAGAGAAGCTTGGATTTGAATTTTTTTCTTTTAATACAGTTATTTTATTGAAATGCGAAGAGTAACCTAAATCTTGAAGTCTATTATGAAAGAAAGATCTCATTCAGGTGAAACATTGCTACTGAAAAGTTTTTTATTTTCCATAGCTCCATCTAGTCTGAAAAGACGTTAAATATTTTTTGTTATTCTTTCATGATAATACAGATTTCTGAAAAATTTGATTTGTACCATCTAGCAAAATAATGCGTGTATTTCTGAAAAAAGTTTCTTCTCTCGATCTCTTTCGTAGCTTAATTTCTTGCAGAAAAAAATTATTTAAAATAGTTTTTTATTTTTCAAGATATCGTTTATCTTTTGTTTGTCACAGGATAAATAAAGAGATTTTGAGGCACTTTTCGTAGACTGCGCCAATTATTTTATAAATTGCAGATTTCGAAAGGTTCCAAAATATTTCAAAGATTTTAAAATGTTTAAAAGGATTTTGAACATTTCACAAAGATTTTACGGATTTCTAAGATTTAAAAAAGGCGTGCACACCAGATTTCAAAGATTTTACAACAATTTCACAAAGATTTCAAAACTTTCAAAAGATTTAAAGGATTTCAATTATTTGAAAAGATTTAAAAATATTTAAAAACATTTTAGAAAATTTCGGAAGATTTCAAATGATTTAATTATTTCAAGGAATACAATAAATTTCACAAACAAAAATTTAGGAAAGATTTCAATAAGATTTCAAAATATTTTCAAAATATTTCGAAGATTTAAAGGTTTTCAAAGATTACAAATTGGGTATGGTAAACCAGATTTCTAAGATTTAGAAAAATTTCAATTATTTGAAAAGATTTCAAATTTTTTTAGAAGATTTCAAAAGATTTCACAAAGATTTCAAATATTCAAATGATTTCAAATTAATGCAAAAGATTTCACGAATATTTTGAAGAATTTAAGAAGATTTAAAACATTTCATGCAGATTTTAAAACTTTCTAAATATTTAAAGAATTTTGAAGATTTTAAAAAGGGTTTCATTAAAAGATTTCAAGAATTTCAAAGATTTCAACAAGGGTACAGGAAACCAGATTAAAAATTTTTCAAAACACTTCAAAGATTTTAAACGATTTCATTATTTTTTAGAAGATTTTAAAAGATTTGACAAATATTTCGAAGATTTCTTTAAAATTTCCTTAAGATTTCAAAAGATTTTAAGAATTTCAAATATTTTAATGATTGGAAATTATTTCAAAAGATTTTGCAAATATTTTAAAGAATTTAAAAAGATTTCACAAAGATATCGAACATTTCACAAAGATATTTAAACTTTCTAAAGATTTCAAGGCTTTTAAAGATTTTAAAAAGGGTTTTATAACAAGATTTCAAGAATTTCAAAGATTTCAACAAGGGTGCAGTAAACCAGATTTTAAAGATTTCAAAACATTTCAAACATTTCCAAAAATTTCAAATTTTTTTAGAACATTTCGAAAGATTTCAAATATTTTAATGATTTCAAATTAATACGAAAGATTTCACAAATATTTTAAATAATTTGAAAAGATTTCATAAAGATTTCGAACATTTCACAAAGATATTAAAACTTTCTAAAGATTTCAAGGCTTTTAAAGATTTTAAAAAGGGTTTCATAA